>APFE030808447.1:62812-82125 GCA_000404065.3 Pinus taeda
TAATATTTGACTTTTCTATTTTTGACAACCAGTCTAAAAATAGACTTGATCACTCACACTGTGATCACTCACACTTTCATCAAAAATATAAGTCCATCTATTTTTCCCAATTTGATCAATCACCCATAAACAACAACCTGCAATCCATAGACATGATCCATATGTCTAAAAATAGACATAGTCTAAAAATAAACTTGCGCCAAAAATAGCCTGCGGGCCCATTTAGTGAAGGCAACTCTTTTCACTAAGCTCCATCATCTTGTTGCAATCTCAACATGGCACTTGATGTTCATCATGTCATCATTTACACTTGGAATTTGACTTCTACAAGATGTCATGAACCTATTGGTAGATGTGTTGGATGTGTTCAATAAATCTGGTCACTTTATTAGCCTCAAACAATCCATGTATGGATTTTGTTTGTGTAGTCGCATGAGGGGGGGCAACATCGATCAGAAATAATGGTTGAAATCCTAGACTCACTTGAAAGGGATTGCGACCAGTCGAGCTATGGAGAGGTCTATTATAATTCTGTTGCACATCGGGAAGACTATCATCCTAAGTTCATGGATTCTTGGAGTTGTACATGCAGAGTATGCGCACTATGATCCTATTGACGACCTTCATTTGGCCATCAGTTTGGGGATGTAAGGTAGTTGGCTTGGTGAGCTTGGTGTCCAATAGTGTCCAAAGGCTTGACCAAAATGTGCTCAGGAACTTGCTATCCCGATATGATATAATGGTCTGCAGGATCCCAAAAGGTACCCATACACGTTCAAAGAAGAGGTTGGTTATTTCCTCTGTTGTGATATTCTTCTTACAGACTACCAATATAGCCATCTTAAAAAATCCGTCCACGACCGCAAATACAAAGTCACTACCATGCTTGGCATAAGGGAGGTCAGACATATAGTCCATGGATATGGATTCCCATAGCTGGTTGGGAGTAGGCAAAGGAGTGTATAGGCCTTGCTTCTTAGTGGTTGGCTTGGAAATGGCATGGGCAGTGCAAGATCTCATATATTTCCTAAGATCCAGTTGGAGTTTGAGCCAATAAAAGTACATTTGTAGTACAACCACAGTTTTCTCCACACCAAAGTGTCCTGCGACCCAACTATAGTGCACCTCCCAAATTAGCTTGGCACGCTCTCTTGAACGAACACAAATGTGGCCTAGGTAGCATAATAATGTGTCCTGGAGGTGGAAATTAGGAAATTTCTTTCCATCTACTAGCACTTGGTATGTGGAGGTGAACTTTAGATCATTTTTGTATAGTTGTGGTCATCAAGAGGTCTCGTGGCCACAAGATTTGAGAACATTAGTCATTGTTGCAACTAGGAGTCGATTGAGGTAGTCTACAACATTATTGGTGCTGCCCTTTTTGTATTTAATGTTCAAGTGGAATTGTTGCAAGTATGTATAACACTTTTGATGGCAATCATTCTACAACTTGCCTTGTGTTTGTATAAACTGAAGAGGTTGGTCATTGGTATGGATGACCGTCTCCTTCCCCAGAATGTAATGCTTCCATTTCCGGCAAGCTTGTACGATGGAATACATCTCTTTATCATAGGTGGTTTACCTCTTAATTCTATCAGAAAGTGTCTCACTATGATAGGCTAGTGGATGCCCATGCTAGGTGGAGACTGCACCAATAGCATAGTCGGAGGCATCTATATTGATTTCAAATGGTTGTTGCAAGTCTAGTAGTGTGAGTACCAGTGCAG
Organism: Pinus taeda; assembly: GCA_000404065.3. Lineage (NCBI taxonomy): Eukaryota > Viridiplantae > Streptophyta > Pinopsida > Pinales > Pinaceae > Pinus > Pinus taeda. The sequence goes on from APFE030808447.1 coordinate 64,540, forward strand.
AGCAGAGTCAGTGCTTCAACTCAATGAACACCTCCTGTTGGGACTTGGATGAGGAAAAATTTGCTTTCGTCCCTCCCTTAATAATCTAACTCAAAGGTCAGGTGATATGGGAGAATCCCAACATGAACCTCCGATAAAAATTTGCAAGGCCCAAAAAGCTGTGAAGCTCCTTTAGAGTGGTTAGGGCTCGCCAATCCAAAATGATTTAGATCTTAGTCAGATCCACATGCCCGTAATGCTCATCTATGTTGTAACCCAAATATTGGACTTAGCTCATGCCAAAGGTGTGTTTCTCCAATTTGGCACATAGTTTGTGTTCCGGAAGGGTTTGAAGGACATGCCGAATGCGTTTCAAGTGTTCTTCGCAACTCTTGATGAAGATGAGGATATCATCTATATAAAAAACCATGAATGAGTTGGTGAAGGGATGCCAAAAGTCATCCATTAGCCTTATAAAAGTAGCCGTGACATTTGTCATGCCGAAGGGCATAACCAACCATTGAAAAAGGCCTTCTTGGATTTGAAGGCAGTCTTCCATAAATATGTGGGTTTTATTGGAACTTGGTGATAGCTAGACTTCAAATTGATCTTGCTGAAATACTTGGCCCCCTTTGAGTTGGTCCCAAAGGTCATTAATCTGTGGGTTTGGATAACTGTTCCTTACAGTTATTTTGTTTAGTGCCCGATAATCAATGCAAAGCCTCCAGGTCTGATCCTTCTTCTGTACAAGTATAATCGGGCTCCCACAAGGCGAGGAACTTGGTTGGATATGCCCTTTTTGCAACAAATCTTGGATTTTCCGCTTGATCTCTTCTTTTTCTAGAATGGAGCGGTGATATATCGGCTCATTGGGTGGAGGTGCTCTGGGAGTCAAATCGACCTAATGCTTGACCCTACAATGCAAGGGTACCCATCAGGGTGAAGAGAAGATGTCCTTGTATTCTTTCACGATCGTATCCACTTGCTTCTAATACGTGGAGGAAGCCTTCACGGGGTCCATAGATGTGGCTATGATCTTCCCCTTACTTTGAGAGTGAATCAGAAAGAAAATAAATTTTCCAGTCTATGAGATGATCTTACTACATTGCTTAGCAAAGATCAAAGAGATGGCGGTAAGCAGGGCTACCTCTGGTATCCTGTATAACTTACTACCTAAAGAAATAATAACAAAGTGGGGTATAGACTCATATACAACATGTTACTTCCACAAGTATGGTTTTCCTAATAATACATCACAAAATTCAAGAGGAGAAACATTACACAATACCTCATTTGTGAAGGGCTTGATGCTATAGGGAAGGTAGAATTGTTGGCTAACGCAGAAATCTCGTCCTTGGTGAAGCCACCTGATGGTGCACATTTGAGGAAGTGTTGTAGTTGGTAGGCCCATTTGCTTCATGACCTCTGCTAAAATGATTTTATTTTGGCTCCCACTATCGACAATGAACTGCAACGGAGAACCCTTCACCCACATTTATGAGTGGAATGGGCATTCCCCCTCCTATGGAACTTCAGACTCAATCTTCTAGATCTTGGTGATGGCCACAATGGCACTAGGCTCCATGTCAATGATCTTCTTCCCTTTGGCATTCCCCTTGTCAGGTTTTGACTTAGAGTCGGAACATGCATCTGACTCAGAAACCTTCATCACGACCACTAGTGATTGCTTGGCCCGACACTCACTTGTGTTATGAGTGGAGCTCTTATGTAACTCACACCACTTTCCCATATCCCTCTTTCTTTTCATGGTGTTGTTATTTGCTTTAGGCTTCGATAAGTTATCCCGGGTCATCCCACCCTGGCTTTTCTCTTTGCTCTGCGGTTTGCAGGCGCCTTTCCCTTGCCTCAGATTCACAGATCCAAAGTCGTGTTTTTTTTTTGTTTAAACATCTGTTCAATCTTAATGACATATCAGTATGCGATGCTGAGTGAGGAGATGTCTAGGAACTCCATCTCATCTCGGATGTACCTGTGTAGGTAGCCGTGGTACTTGAGTACCAAATGTTTCTCAATATTACTTGATACCCAACTTCATGTGAAGGGTATGAAAACATTGGTAAACTTCAACATGTCTTGGTCCCTTCCCTACAGCATCGTGGTCCACTTTATGCATTTATACTCATAGCTCCCAACACGGTAATACTTCTCCTTGATGGTGTCTTGGAAGGAATTCCAAGTGGGTTTGACTAAAAACAATGAGGGTTTTGACTCATCCTTCTACTCACAGTATGTTTCCCACCAGTCCTTGACATGGGCGGGCGGTTGTGAGGAGTGCAAAAGTAATCTTTTCCCTATTGGAAAAATCATGAACTGAAAGTACCCTTCCAATATATTTAACCATCTATCGATGACGTATGCATCTATTTCACCTTCAAAAATGGGAATATCAAAGTTGATTTGTACCTTGAAGGGAGTGATGCCTCCAAAGTGCCTACCAGATGAAGATGCGTTTCCTGTGGGCATCCGTCGAAGGATCTGGGAAAAGTTTTCTGTCATTACGTTCCTATGTTGGTTGAGGGCTTCTTCGAGCAATATTTTAAAGGGAACTCCTTCTCCCTTGTCTTTCTTTTCTTCAACCATGGGAGGTCATCGGGATTTGTGAGGTTGGTCTTGCAAAGGTTCAACCAATTCGAGCCCTAACTCCTTATACCCTGACCTCGTTGGGGACATGCAAAGAAAAACAAAGAAAGAGAAGACTGCTCTGATACCACTAATTCGGAATTATGTAGGAATGCAACAAAATATAGATATAAACATAAACACAGAGATGCAACATAAATACAACTTCATTTCATTAATATCAAAGAACTGAAATATGGTTACATACAGAATCGAAATAAACTAGCTTGCGCGATGGTTGCTTATCTCTGAGAAGCGATGTGACGGCTACATGCCTATGAAATATGTTACAATGGGCCTCAGAGGCCTATTTATTATTGAGAAACAATGGAAAACCCTAAACATCCAAAAACTTCACCCTAGGAGATGAAGCACCAAAACTGTGGGCCCCGTTTGGTAAATTGGTACATCAACTTCTCGGGGTCATAACTTTAGCATACGATCTCCGTTTGACATGCACGATACCTCGTTAAAAGGATATATCCGAGGAATACAACTTTTGAGTCCCTTTTTTCTAAAAAGTGTCGCTTAGGGCCCCAAAATGGCTCCAAAAGTTCAAGACCTGAAAAACTGCTAAAAAAAGTAAATTGTGCTACAATTAGGGAAACTAAAAAATTGAAAGAAATAGTGGTGGGGGACTGTAATAGGCGGGTGTACACGAACATCCACCTGAATCATTATTATTGATGTCGTTTCTGCAATCAAAGATAAAAAATGAAGATTAAATTCTCAAAATAGACAATTGAAAAAACTAGAACAATTTTCAGGCAAGAATTTTAACAATAATATTGTATAGATTAGCAGATATGACACTCCTAGCATGAAAAACACAACATAAAATATGGGTTCGATTATGATTCTCTCAAAAAGCATCTTATAATTCACCAACGAACCATCTACCAAAGCTGAGGATGATGACAACATGTGCACACACATTGATGGTATTAATCCTTTTAACACTGGTAGAACCTCTTACTCCAACTCAACTGATGATAGCTCAACCTACGATAACAAATATCACTTCCATGATAATACCTTAGCCAACGTTAACATATCCTACGTGCATGATGCCAATTCTTCTCACTTCATATCATTTTATGACTCCTCGATGGGCTCTTCAAATACTAAGTTTATCCCTAACATTAATAACACTGTCAACATCATCAAGGGTAGCTCAGGTTACCGCCTGAGCAACATAAACTTTAGCTCTTATAATAATTTCCCAATCGACAACATGTCCAGCACTCTCACTCTTAATAATAACATAGGCCCCTGCAGAAATCCTTGAAAAGTTATTAATCTATCCTCTTACCAATTAACAAAAGAAGAATATAATGTTCTAAACAATGGCCTTAATTTTTTCATTTTTCCCAAGAAGATACTTTTTGAAAGCACAATATGTAGTATTGAGGAGGGAATTAATGATATGGGCACTGAGGACAAAGATGCCATGAGATTGGACTGTGCTTCTATATTAAAAAAACTCTAGGCCTCCTAAGGATAATCCTAATAAGGAAGAATGTTTAGCTATCAGAAGCATTAAAAACAATGACAATACTATGGTCCTTAAGGCTATTAAGAGTGGCGGCACTACTGTGATGGGAAATAGTGACTATATTAAAAATATGATGAACACTTTGATTGTAGTGACATCTACAAAAATTAGAAAATAATCCAATTTTTAGAACTATAAATGAAGTTAAAAAGATCATTAAGAAATCTAGCTTAGATGAATGGACTAAAAAATGACTTACCCCTAATTATGAAATTACACCAAGAATTTAAAGTCTCTCTAAAATCCACAAGGATGTGGTTCCCTTAAGACCTATTGTCAACATTATTGGCTCCCCCACTTATGAACTTGCAAAATATGTCTCTAAAATCCTTAAGCATGTTGTAGGTAATTCTGATTCATTTATTAAAGATTCAAGTGATTTTGTGAAGATGATTGAGAAAGAAAAAGTTGAAAATGAGGACCATCTTATCAAATTTGATGTGGTCTCTCGTTGCACCATTATTACTCTTACTGAGGCCATAAATATTATCAAAGAACTAGTTGATCCTCAAACTACCAGTCTTGTTGATTTTTTCCTGCACTCTAATTTTTTTAGCTTCTAAGGTAAGTAATATGAACAAACCATGGGAGTTGCAATGTTCTCACCTCTCTCTCCCATTGTAGAAAACCTTTTCATGGAGAAATTTTAGAAGAAAGCCCTTGAATCTTACCCATTCAAACCCAATTGGTGGAAGAGATATGTTGACACCAATGTCAAGTGGTCTTGTTGTCGCTCAAATTTTACAACATGGATACGATAATGATCAGGGTGGGGGATGTCACTCTAATTCTCGTCCTCTCTATTCTAGTTGTCTCCCTAAAAAAAGATATCGGGGTTAGTCCCTATGAAATGTGAAGATTGAAAGACCCATTGACAACCAACAAGGCTGGGAGACACAATTGAATGGCCTAGCAACTTGGTTAATTTAGCAAGTTTAATGATTAGATTACGTTATCTTGAAATACTGGGGCTTTAATGGAGTCAAATACTTGCTTAATATAAATTATTTACTAAGTAAATAGATGGAAATTTGTTGCATTAGGATGCTTCACTATCCTATATGAAATGAAACACCCTAAAGCTAAGTAAAATGCAATATCTTGGTTTATTTTAGATTAGACACCTAACTAGGTGAATGCTTTCCCTTAGTTGTTTTGAAGATGGTCTCTAGAGTGGGTTCTGGAGAGAAGCCTAGGGAAAGATATCAATGGCTATATTAAGGATACCTCCCCTAGAAATATAACGACCTAATGCCTTTGACATTGTAGATACTGTGGCTCTAACAACCACAAGGTCATCGTGTGTTGTGGTAAAAACACAACTCCCCCATCATTCTTATTATGGGGACCCTTTGTTTGAATGGTTAGTAATATTACTATCTAATTTTCAGAATTTAGATTGCTTCAATGAGTTCAATCTATTCCTATCTTCCTATCATAAATTTTTTTATCTCATTTGGTTTTACATGTTGCATCTATGATGTGTGCACTTGAGGTGTTGTGTATACATAACATGTGTACATGTTATTTATGCAATGTTATGTACTGGATGGTACAAATAGGGTTGTGTGAATATTGTATATCAGGTGTTGTATACATATTGTATTGTCTTCATGACGTATATGTGGCGTGTGTGCATATGGTGCTCTATGCATGTTGGATATGCAGTATTGTGTACAGATACTGCTATGTACATGTTGGGAATGCAATGCTATGTACAAGTGGTGTTGCATGCATGTTGTACATGTGGTGCTATGTACAAATGGTGTCGTGTGCATGATTGTACGAGTGGTGTTTTGTGCATGTGGTGTTGTGTACATGTTGTACAAGTAGCGCTGTGAGCAAGTGGTGCTGTGTACATGTGGTGTCGCATACATGTCGTGTGTGTGGTACTGTGTACATGTGGTATTGTGTACATGTTGTACAAGTGTTTTGGTGTACATGTGGCATTGTGTACATGTTGTGCAGGTGGCGTTGTGTACATGTGATGCTATGCACACATTGTGTAGGTGGTGTGATGTACTGGAGGTACTGTGTACATGTCGTGTATATGGTACTGGTGCATGTGTGGTATTGTCTGCATGCCATATATATTGTGTTGAAGGCATGTGGTATTATGTATGTGAATCATGTAGTCGTGGTATTGCGGCGTGTGTACTCGTTGTGTTGTACTCTGTGTAGGTACATGTATTGGGTTGTATGGCACATCACATATAGATGGATGCACTGTGTTGTACACTAGATGTAGGTGTATGCATTGTACGTCAGGTGTAGGTGCATGTATTGTGTGGTGTTGTGTGTCAGGTGTGGTTGTATGTGTGTGATGCACACTATGCATATGTGCACCTGGTCGAGGAGAAGGCATTGGGTGTTTGTTGGGTGTGGCAACCGATCCGGTGTCTATACAAAAGAACAAAGGCAAAAGTAAGGATTGATGAAGGATAGGTATCAGTATTGTATTTCGGTTTTATTATGCATGTGACTGATGATTATGGTATATGATGATTACATGTGAATTATGATTCTGGTTTATGATGGTTACATGTGATTTATGATTTTGATCTATGATGGTCGTGTTTTGAGCTAACTTGATGTGATATTTGTATACATGTTGATTTGGTCAAAGATGCTAGTTTGACTTCTTTTGACAAGAAGAGAATAGGATTCCAAGTGTACCTTATTGACGAACTACAATTGAGGTATGATTTGAAGTTACTTCATTTTATTTTGAATCTAATGGAGGTTATGTTCTTGGTACAAGAAGAATGAACATGCCTAGTTGGGTGGTTGAAATTGACTACAAGAATTAGAAGCAACAGTGAAATAAATTAGAAATGCAACAATATGTTGGTAGAGAACTTCAGAAGCAGGGCCATCGTGAGACACTGGTACCCAATTGTTTCCATTGATTTCCATGAGCATGCTCTGACTAGTACGATGGTTTTAAGGCAGGATATGCCTTGGTTTTTGTATCTTCTAATTCCAGGAAGCCTTTCCAACAGATGGACTGCACAGGATGAGGGTGCTAATAGAGCTTGGAAGGTGAGTGACTGCATGAAAGGGGTGATCGGATTCCCGAGGGACAGTGTAGTAGAGAAGGGAAGGTCACCGATGGATTTGTTTTGGTCATTAGGATTTCTAGATGGAATCAGATGCACAATGGGAGTGTGCCCTAGAACAATGAGTTGGTAACTATTCATTGAGGGGAAAAATGGCGTGGGATTATAGCGCTGGACATTGGATGCAGATTTGACTTTGCAATGGATTCTAGACTTCCTGGGAAGGAGGTGAATCCTAGTATTACTTTGAGGATGGAGGTGTGATCCTTTGGATTTCCTTGTTACGGATATAGGCATCGTATTCTTTTATTTATTGGTTGAGAAAATGTGCATATGTGTATATGTGTATATATGGTTATTGTAAATACCGTAATGAGCTATGTTATAAAGCTCCAGTATGTAGTATGTTATCATGTTGTCATGAGGTTTTGAGTTTGAGTAGGTCTTTCATTGTAAACACTGCAACGAGATGCGTTATAAATCTCCATGGGAAGTATGTTTTGCTTTTAGTAGTCTTGTTGGTTATAGGTGTCATTGAACATAAAGGACGATGTTCCCCTAAGGGGGAGGGTTCTGTAATAGCTCTAGTTAAAAACTCATGTAAAAATATATAAATACCACGAATTATGGGACATTTATTCCAAGCTAAATGGCGGGCATGACATCCTAGTGGGTGTTCATTTGGTTGTTTATGGTTAAGGAATTTGGCAAAGGAAATGACTAAGACATTAAAGAGGAAAAAAGTTATTTTGGCACATTTATTTATGAAAATAATGGAAAATAGGAGAAAAAGAAGGTGAAAGGTCACAGGTTGCTTGTAAGGAGGAAAATGAAGGAAAATAATGGAAAATGAAGAAAATAAAGGCCTCATTCATAAAAAGGCTTCCAAGGATCAGTTGGAAAGCTTCTTCCTTTCAGTGTGAATCTTTTTGTCAGTTTAGTTTTGGGAGCTCTCTCATTATTCTCTCTCTCTCTCTCATACTCTTGGATACTTAGACTTCTCTTAGAGAACTCTTGGAGGGTGTGGCATACTTGGATTCTTAGATCAAGAAGGCAAAGGAAGAGTAGGAAAGCATAAGAGGGCATCAACATCAACAACTACATCAGATTGCTTGCAAGTACTGAGTCGCATGCATGATTTCTTCACTAGTTTTGGCATGCATGGCACATGCATTTGGTTTCTTCATTATGATATTTCATTGGCATGGAGGATGGTAGGGATTGATATTGGATTGCCTATCCTTGCCATTTCCTCGATATCCACGGTGATTGTGGGTTTACTTTCATTTTTTTTTTTTGGTTGGTTCTCATGTTTCCTTAGCCTGGGTTGAGTTATTAGTCTAGGAAGCCCTGGTTGAACAAATGATCTAGAATCCTTGTAATAGCTTGGGTTGAGTTACTAGTCCTCAAAGCCCTAATTCGAAAAATGCTCTTGAAGCCCTGTAACATCCTGGGTTGAGTTACTAGTCGTGTAAGCCCTAGTTGGAAAAATGCTCAGGAAGCCCTTGGTGGGTTGAGTTACTAGTCCTGGAAGCCTTGGTTGGACAAATGTTCTAGAAGCCCTGTATAAGTTGTGGGTTGAGTTACTAGTTCTGGAACCCTTGGTTCGACAAACGCTATGGAAGCCCTGTATAAGCCGTGGGTTGAGTTACTAGTTCTAGAAGCCTTGGTTGGACAAACACTTTGGAAGCCCTATAAAGCTTGGATGGATACCAATTTGATGATGGGTTTTGGTGATGTCCGACCATGAGGTGGAATCACTGCTTGATGGGTTGAGGTGGGTGGCCTCTAGAAGCCCTAGATGAGTTTTGATTGATGTGTTCTCTAAGATCCCACATTCATGCTTGGAATATGGCACGAGGGTGATTGGCTGAAGAGAGACTTGGCTCAGCCAATCTATGGTCGGGTGGAATGTGGTAGTCCCATCACTAGTTGGTTCATTACATTTATTAATGAAAAAAATTCATTCCCTTGATTTTCATGTGCAAATGTACTGATGTATATATGGATTTTGATGGCTGATATGTTTATTGTATTTATGTTCCTATTATGTTGTTTATATGCACATTTGCCCTGGAAGGTGTTACACGATATCTTCCATGCTCCGATAAGTTAGACCCGATATGCATATTAATCATGGTATAATCAGAATATCGCGTCCTCCTGTATATCATAACTTTTGAATGGTAACAATTGTAAAACCCAAGATATCAAATCTCTGATACAAGGCTCTGATATAATGGAATCGATAAATTTATTAAAGGTAGTTGAATATGATATCGCATCCACTCGATATAGGAGCCACCCAATGTCACAACTATTTGGTTTTGTCTCACTTTAAAAGTTCCAATGAGCTTACCTCTAAACTTTTAAATGGTAACAATTGTAAAACCCTTGCTATAAAATCTTCGATACAAGGCTCTGATATAATGGACGTGATACATTTATTAAGGGGAGTTGAATACGATATCGCATCCGCTCCATATCAGAGCTGCCTAATATCACAACTATTTGGTTTTGTCTCATTTTAAAAGTTCAGATGAGCTTACCTCCAATACCACTCAGCTCTTTCCATTTGTCGCTATTCTATACGACCTATTTTTAATATAGTAAAAAGCCACTTATTTATGAAGTTGGGCATAAGAAAATTTAATTTACATTTTATTTTTATAATTTGTTTTTCGCTGTAAGAACATTATATGCAACTAATTCTGGTTTTGTTTGACAGAGAAGCTTCCAACGCTGAAGAAGAAATAGATCCAGTCAATATTCTCGAAGGAACCCCACTAAGTGGCATAATATTGGATAGGAATAGATAGAGGTGGTTGAAACAAGGAGGCTAAGGTTGGACTTCCTCGTGAAAAGTGAAATTCTATCCTGTTAGAAGCAAACCAAACTCATCAACCTATACCAAATAGGGAGTTTTTTCTCAACTATGACCATCTACATTTTGCGAGAACCCTAACCGAAGGAATCATTTTTTTTCATTTTCTTGTAATTAACTTAGTTGTTAAGAAATAAAGGGGGGCTCCTAATATTTCCACTATGTATAAATACCCATCTCTTATTGAGAAAGGATATTCGAATCTGAGAGGAAGAGAGGCAGAGTAATACTTGGGCTTCCAACCTATTTGCAAGACGGGAGTTTGTGATTCATTTGCACTATTGTAGTGAGATTTGATACATCTCTACAGGTAGGGAATCAAGTTTAGATGATCTAAAAATCACTCTTGAGTGATCACAGTTAATTAATTAATGAATTAAGGTATTACAGACTCATGTGTTGGTGTGTGTCTTTGTTAACTTAGGCAACGGATCGATCAAATTGCAAAATACATAGACACTGGAAAATGGAAAACAGTAAGAGAAGCATAGTAAGCAAACACAAGAACACAATGAATTAACAAGGAGTTCAACCAATCCTCCTGGGCTACATCTCTAGTCTAGCGTTCAGTGGTGGCCTTTTCTTATTATGTCTTTGAAGCAGAGTTTTTACAAGGAGGAGCTGAATTTGAGTCTCCTGAAATAGATGATGCTTAGTAGGGTGGTTCTTGGATTCCCCAAGCCACTAGAGTGCACAGACTCTTCCTTACAATGTCTTAACCTCAATTGGTCTTGAATGGGATGAGTCTAATTCGGTATCCAATTCCCAACAGATATCCTCTCACGGATTGCTCGAACCTCTCAAGTCTTCTGTGTGCTCGATTCTACCTTACTCTGCAGGTTAGCTTGGCTCTCTGTTTTCTACTTCTTACTTATTCTCTATTTTGTCTCTCTGTCTCACTGTCTCCTTCGTCCTTACAGTGCTCGCTTGCTTTCGCTTAGTGCTCTCCTTTTGTTCTCTGTCTGTTCATGGCTTAAAGCCAATACAACTCATGATTGTTCACTTCCTCTTCCACCCCTTCGGATTGCTTGCTGTTGTTCGCTTGGAGTTCCCTACCTCTACGTCATCGCCACTGTGTAACGTCTCGCAGGGAAGTGGCCACTTGTCCTCTCACGAACTGCGCCAGCTCTTCCTCAAGTGGTTCGGTATTTTAGTTACGTTGTGTAATGGTTCATTCGCCAACTTAGTGGTCAAATCGGACTTCAGACTTTTATATGCCGTAGATTAATTCTATCTCCAGATCTGGTCATTCATCGGGCACAATCTCCGCCGTCAGATTTGGAGCCCCCATATCCTACGGTGTTCGCTCTTATCGTGCGGTTGACTTGCTCGACCGTTAGCCCGCGATGAGAGGCAGTTTTCTCTCTCATCCACTGGACACGCATCGTGCAATGTATGGAATCGTTCGTTCTCCTACCAAATCCGCTTACCACCCAACATGTCTCTGATATTCCGCCAGTTTTGGAGCGCAAGGCCCACATTTTGCTTTAGCGCTTTCCTTATGGTTTCTCGGCTTCCCATGCGACTGAGCGCTCGAGGATTTTCCTTCTCAAGGGGTTTTGCGCAGCTAGCGCTAACCGCGCATCAAAAATGGCCTCTGTTTTCTGATCCGGACTTCCTAACTACTAGTGTGCATCCTGTGCGGTCTCCATGGACCTCGGTCAGCGTGCTTTGATTGAGGTCATCGTCATTCCTTGCTGGCTACAAGCTCCCACTGTCTAGAGGTCCTTCCTGATAGCTCTTTATTCACAAGTTTTGAAGTCTGTCATGATTTTGATACAGTCATAGCACTTTGATAATTTCCAAGGATCCAATTTGGATCATTAGAGGTAGCAAAGGACTTGCACTATTATAACTCTCTATTATTTTCTGTAACTTGATTCATCTTTATAAAAATATTTATTTATGTAATTGGTTGCATAACACTATTTCTTTCTCTATTGTTGAAAATAAATTCTTCAGATTTCAAATTCATTTCTAGAGTATGAGTATGTATTTGGCTTTTCAACACTACTGTTGACTATATACTGAAATGCTCATTTAGAATCTGGTCAAGGTATATTGTAGGGTTAATCAGAAATGAGTTTCGACACTGGAACTTACAGAATGACACACCTTTATCTCTTTGAGCTGCTAGCTATCTAACAATTTGATCTTATAGATGTCCTTCTTTCCACATGTCATGTATTTGAACTATTTCAGGATTGTGACATGAATCATTTTGTTCTTATGCATGTGTTTTATTAGGAATTGGAGATGTTTGCAGTTGAATGTTTGTTTTTTTTTATCTATTAGACTAACCTAAGTACCCACGGGGGATTTGAATCGGTGACCTATCGCAAGGAGTGCCTTACAGCGCACCCATTCACCATCAATCCAAAGCCACGTGGGCGCAATTGAATGTTTGTTAACTATTTAATAGGCATTCATTTGTATATATTTTCTCATGCAAGCATTAGATCTTGGAGCTATTTCCTTGATCTATTTCCTTTATATAATTCAAATTTCAACATGCTTCTATTTCTTTTCTTGTTCTTTTATCTTGCTCTTGATTGAGAGAAGGACTAATCCTTCCTTCAAGCAAGATAGGTCTAGTATTAGATGCATCTTAGATTATAATTTGCATTTAGTTCTACTTTTCCACAACCTATAAGTCCCCTCATATAGGGGAAGTATTTAGAGTGGTTTGGCTAGGCCATAAAGTCAGTGTAAGGATCAATTTCTCGCTTGATCGGCAAGAAGAGTTGATCTGACATCTCTTCTCTATTGGTAGGTGAAAGTAATACTTTAAGCTAGTAGAGATAGAGAGAGGGTATGTGGGCCCAATTGAGCTAGTCGGAACCACCATTTCAATAGAAAAGGAACCGTTTTAAGTTCCTGACCGAGTGGTATCCCTTAAAATGTTTAAAGGTCATTTTTCCGATCAACACCGTGTTAACCATTAAAGAGGTTCTAGACTTTGCAAGCTAGATGAAAAAGGTGGTTCTAAGAGTATTTCAACCAAGCTTATGCGTGGATGTAAATTAATTAAATGCATTTCTAATCCTAGGATGTAAATGTAGGATGATATATTACGTTTAGTGAGATTGTTAAATGTATTAAGCATTTAGAGACAAATTACAACAATATTAGAACAATGAAGTACTTAACTCAATATATAATGACAAGATTCACTAAAAGAGGATATGCTCAATGGAACAATATAGAAGGCGCCAAAATGTTGTCAACATCAAGATGATTTCTCATGAACCAACCATAAACACAATGCTGCCTTCAATAATGCCAATTAGGATGGCCATTCACAATAGAGTGCAAATGTGTAAATTAGATACACAAGATAGAGAACTTAAACACAACTAACAATTCTTTTGGATTACCACAAGAGTGTAAACTTAGAAATAGAGCTCACTTGCAATAAACAATATTAGTTACCCTTGTCAGAAAATAAATTTCCACGATGACCATAAGAAACAATGTAACTACTTATTCAATTATCCACTTAACATGATTGCAATGACAAGTAAAGATATTCCTTAGAACCAATGTCATAATGAAATGAGAGTAAAGATCATTAATTTTTAGAGAAATGGGCCAATATATTTAGCCTTTTAGAGCACTTATGAATTAGCTTTTCCAATTATGTTCTTGAAGAAAAAATGCTAAACCAATGAAGAGCACCTAAATGCAAAATGGTAATTGCAAAAGATGACAAGACACTAATGAACCCTTTGACCAAAATTCAAGCCCAAATCACTTCAATAATTAATTCTTATGAATTAGATAAGTTATTTAGTTATTCTTAAAGCCTTTAGTGCAATTTATTAGTCCCGTAACCTTGTATTCATAGGTCTACAAATTTATATCATACCTTGCAATTATTATACCAACACTTGAAAAACAATGCAGGATGCCAAGGATGAGTTAGAAACTCAAATCAAGAGACCTTCCAATGACTTCCAATTAGTTTTGGTATTGCTTATAGGTTATAGAGAAGACATATAACATTCATATCAAACCTTTAAAGGGAATTTATCAAACGTATATCAACTCAGAATATCAGTGATTTAGTCTTCCAAGAAGAGAACAAGGAGCCAAGCACTTAATGCCAAATGAACTCGAATGATTAATTAATGAAGCTAAGTCATTGATTAATGTTTTTTTGGTTACCTTAAAATTTTTTTATTGGTGTTATGAGACTCAATAGATGAATGTAGAAAAATATAAAAATACATTGAGGGAGAAGAGCAAACCAAGAGGCCTAAAGGCCTAGTTGAGGGATACAAGGCTTGGAGATGACGTCCACATCCTGCAACCATAATGTTACCAAGAAAATTGTTGCAACACAAGATGTTAGAAATGAAACAAAATGTAAAGGTTTACCATAGCCCTACAATCACAAAAAATGTTAAATGTTTTTACCAAAAACCCCACAACCAAGCTAAAAATGCCCAATGATGGAAGGGAAAAGCCGAACAAGGCTTTCGAATAGAAAAAATGACCTCTAAGGCATGCTATAAGGGAGAAAAATCCCTAGAAGGGTTGCCACTAGCCTAATTAGGCTTGTGTCTAAAGGAGAAAGGCCTTTATGGCCTGCCGTAAGCCCTAAAGGCATTGCAACTCGATGGGAAAGACCCTTAAGGCATGCGGCCAAGCCCCAAAAGGGATTCCACCAAGAGAGGAAAACCTTAGAGGGTTGCACAAAAGGAGAAAAGGGGCCCTAGGGTTTGCGTGCTAGGGAAAAAGAGCCCTAAAGGGCTGCAGCTAGCCTCGAGGAGGAAAAAAATGAACTAGCCCCCCCAAAACCACAAAAATTTACTACAAAACCACTTAAGAAAGGCTTAAAAGGTTGTACACCTTCCTTCCTTCAGCTGAACGTTGAGTTTCTGGAAGATGGGGTGGCTAGATATTACCCTCAAGGGCCTAGATCATCATTTCTTGCTTGGATGAATTTTCCAGAAATAATGTGTTGCTTCAAACCCTTGAGCTATCACCTTCAAAAATGAAATAAAAGAATTCCGACCCCAAATATATATCCAAAAACTCAAAACCCCAAAACCCAAAGTGTTGCAAAATAAGAAGGGCTAGAAAAATAATTTACAAAATATTTACAAATGTACAATATTTACAAAATAAAGTTACAATCTCTCGTTAGCATATTGATTCATTTTAGACCAAGATCAAATAACAATTTTGAAAACATTTTTTAAATACATGGAAATGGAAAAATAAATTTTAAAGATAGATTGGCCAAAATTGTTCTGCAAAATTAATTATCTCAATGAAAACCTAGAGCGGAAACATGGTCAGCGATTCCCCAGAGTCTGTGAACTTGGAGCCCAAGTGCTAGCATACTTGTAAATATCTATAAAAATTTCTCAAGATAAACCATTAATTCATATGGTGAATTAGATCACCTAAGATAACTTACACCAATAGAATGCTCTTAGCATCAACAAATGAAATAATAGTTAAAATTCATTTAGCACAATATAAGATAAAGACATAGATAACACATACCACAGATCAGATAGAAGAACACCATGAACTGGACCCCAAAATCATTCTATTATGACAAAAAATGTCCCTAGTAGAGCAACAACTCAATACCAGCGTTACAAAATATTCTTTATTTAAAGATATCAAATAGAAGCTCAATAGCTTCTCTATATAGTGAAAACTTCTCCAAGTGAAAAATATCGGCTAGTTGGTTTGATCCTCATGAAAATAATCTCGACCAACGAAAATTATTTGATAATCTTTTAATATTCATTGTCGAATTTTTAATTTTGAGGCAAAATTCGAATTTTTCTTTCAATCCATTTTTTATTAGTCAAAAAATTAATATTTTGGACTATTTTCCTAAAAAATTTGACTTTTACTTAATCACCAAGGTCAAAAGGCTCAAATTTTCTTAAAATATACATTATTCCATTGGTGGAGGAACTTCAAAGTTGAAATCCTTTTGACCAGTGACTTTTTGATCATTTACCACTTGGACATAAATTAATTTCTCTATATTTATTATTTGACTCAAAATTAATTAATTTTCTAGCTTAGGATTTTTTTTCTAATTTAGCCAAAAAAAATGAATTAATTAACTCTAGAAGCAATTAATATTTTTTCGACCTTCGAATAGTTTAGCCATAGTGACTGACTGCGAGAGACCATGCACTAAAATATTTTTATGTCAGAATATTATGATTAATTCAACCCTTAAAAGGGGAAATACACATTTAGAGCCAGATGTTATCCACAATTTTGTCAACATTCTAAGGAAGTAGTGTACAAATTTTTTTCAAGGATCAAATTCTAGCAGGGTCCATTGAAAGCATGCAACCTAGCTATTTCTTAATGAGGAATTACATTCTTCCCAGTGCTCGCACTCGAATTTTGACTAAAACAGTGTATAGATAAGTTGAAAATAAGAGTTGAAAAAGTAGTTTTATTATTGTATTATTTTTTAATCTTTTTATTTTTTTACTCCAAAAATGGCGAATCATTCCCTTGGTTCTAATAAAGTTTATTTTTCTCATATATTTTTGTTATGAAGCTCATTTTAGACTTCAAAATTTCTCTAGTAGTTTCTTCACTAAAGGAATGTGAGAATCTAAAATCTTATATCCAAGAAAACAAAAGTCCATCAAATAAATATCCGCTCAAAGTCAAAGTCATGTATACATAAAAACTTGTGTTGAAATAGAAATTCTATTTTAACATATAAACTATAAAGACATAAAAATTAACTAGATGAAGAGAAAATTAACTAATGATAGAAATGAAATCCTATCTAAGAGAATAAAGTTAGAGATACTATACAAAGGATGCCTGATAACATTGAATGTAATCCTTGTGTCATAATATGAAACACATGTCCGAATTTCAATATAAATCTCTTAATTTAAATTTAGTTTCCAATAATGAATTTTAATGTCATGACAAGCCTAAACCTTTACATGATATGAAAGGGGCATGGCCAAAACATGGCACTGGAAACTTGGAGGAAATTCCTTCCCGATAATTCATCACAACGTCAAGTTCTTAACTAGGTACTGACTAGACTGTTTATAAGTTATTGTCTGTTGACTATTAATATTTTTCAGGATCCCAACCATAGATAAGCCTATAAAAAAAATCTAAGTATAAGTCGATGACAAAATTCGATGAGTATAATTCGAGTATTGGTATTTCTTTGAAGTTAACATCGCTGTGAAATCAAAGACGTTTGAACTGTCAATTATATGAAAATTTCGTGGAAGATGTTGAACAATTGAAATTGTAAATTCACTACAAAATGCACGTTAATGTGAGCTTCACAGGTTGTTGTGATCATTCAATACCAGAGTAATGTGTGAGAATTGGGATTGAAAGTCATAATCTAAACTTCCATCAAACGACACTCAGTGTTCTTGTAGATTTTTTCAAATTTGTTTCAAATTTGGTCAATTTGTTTATATTAAATTTGTTTCAAA
>APFE030808447.1:82287-113995 GCA_000404065.3 Pinus taeda
ATATTTCAAAAACAATTATTGACTCATTTCAAACTAAGAAATATAAAAGTAATTTAAAAAATAAAAATGTTTCTTATCACATAAAAAATGGCAACAATAAATCAAATAAATTTATATAGTGGGGGAATGATTCTATTTCTTGAAGAGATAGTTTTAAGAAAATATATGCAAATATTATAAATACTTTGAGTTTTACATGAAATTTCATTATTCTGCCACTCACATAAAAACTGGTTCACTATATTCAAATATTACAAAAGCTTACACAATCTAAATGTCCACGGGTTTAGTCATTCTCGTGAAAACTGGTCCATTATTGTAATAGCCATTAAATCCTAGCCATATGAGCATTAGTAGCAAGCAACTATCCTAATATGCATTTTTTTTTATGATGACTTCAACCATGAGGTTATTCAATAGCATATTACTGAGTTTCCAAACTAAAAGCTCCAACCACAGAAACATAAAGACTTGGAGGGAACGTATGGAAGCAAATTTGTCTTTTGGGGAGAAGCTGCAAATCTACAATTTTTGAAGAAATGTCATGACCTAGGTATAATTCCTATGTTTGCCAAAATGTCATGATCTAGGAATGGTTCCTATGTTTTCTAGAATAAAACACTATTTAAGAAACCAATACACCTCCAAACAATTCTTTAAACTCAACATAGTATTGATCAAATAGGAAATAAGAAGAATTCGTTCCAAACAAAATCAATTAAACCTCAAAGAATTTTTATCCCACTTGTATCTAACATCCACCATTCGACTTGATCTCTCGGTTATTATTGATGTCGCTACTTTCATCAAAGATGAGAAAGGAAGATTAAATTCTGAAAACAAACAATGAAAAAGTTGGAATAGTTTTGACGTAAGAAGTTTAACAACAATATTGAACAAGTCACGGATATGGCACTCCCAGCATGAAGAACAAAATACCAAATATGGGTATGCTTATGAGTCTCTGAAAAAGAATCTTAAACTCCACCAATTGACCAACTACCAAAATTATGGATGATGACAACATGGGCACAAATTTTGATGGTCTTAATCCTTTCAACACTATCAGTGCCTCGTACTCCGGCTCAGTGGATGATACTATTTTTGGCTGAATTTGAATGTTTTTACCCACCTTTCTACCTTGTTTCTTGTATCCATTTTACACCATTGTTGTTCAATTTACACTATAAACTGCACAGGTATACCTCTTTTCATGTTATTATGAATCATTAATCAATGAAGAATAGTCATAGGGGATTGTTGCCTAAGTTGCTTGCTAATTCGATTATTCTTGAAGATATGGAGGAACTGTGATCAAGACCGTGGTTCGATAATGGTGACCATCCAGCTAGAAGTGCCATCTTGAGACATCAGCTGCAATGGTAGATCAATCTTTTAATCGAAACATTGCTATCTTTATATTATATTTCACTCAAGAAACCACTATGTAATTGTAGGTAGACAACTACCGTAATTCTAGGAGTTGTTAGTGTTAACAAATTGTATAAATAGAGTTACGGAGATGTGAAATTCAATAGTTAAGATTGCAAGGAATTACGTTAACTTTGAGTCTGTAACAACATGCATGTATTATCCTTTTGATTAATCAAATTTTGATCTTCTGAGCATTTTTTGACTTCTTGATCTCGCCACAACCCTGATCAGAGCATTGGGTACACTCTCCTAACTAGGTGTTGTTGGATAGATGTGTGCATAGGTTTATTTGAGTTAATTTATTTATCGTTGTGATTGATTATCAATGTGTTGCTAAGATTCTTCTTTGATGTTACTTTTTTTTTTACAGTCATTATTGTTGTTACTCTTATTTGCTGTTACAGTTATCGCCATTACACATTGTCAAGTTTTTAGTTGAATGTTCAGTACTGGGTAGGGAAACTGTTGCCTACATATACTTTGTATGATAGCCTTGAAATAACTCGTAGAGCCCTGGGTTAGCAACTAATGTGGAATTCAGTGAATTGCATGATTCATATCTGAATGCCATCATTTTTTTGTCGTTGTCGGGTAAGCTATTAAGGGCACGAAAGTATGACAATTATTGATCATAGGACTGATCTCTCGTCCTAGGGAGGGAATTTTTCACCCTGCTCCAAGTCTTGAGCATTAGATCGTTTTTGTTGTTTTGATTGTCTTGTTTTCTTTTTCATAGGAACCACTCTCTCGTCTTGTAAAGGGACATTTTTATGTCACCCTATTTCAGGTCTTGAGCTTAATTTTGTGATTGATTTATTTTCTTTCTTTTCTTTGTTTTTAGGGGCCACTCTCTCATCCTAGGGAGGGAATTTCGTACCCTGCTCCAAGTCTTGAGATTTCATTTTTCTTGAATGTTTTCCTTTTATTTCCTGATTGTATGAATAGAGATACAAATAAAAGGGGCAGAGGAAGACCCTAAAAAAGAAGAGGGAAAGATCTAGGCAGAAATACCTACATCCAAGAGATCATTTCAAGAGATGAGTCGGGAGCATCGTTGTGAGCTATTGTTAGGGTGAGATCTCATATGATATTTGGAGGGAAATCAGTTTGACAACCAGAACCTTCCCTAATAACAGAAGTGCAATTTACGGAAGAAGAAATAGAAACTAGAGGATATGGGGAATTGCATATTGAAAGTCTAGAGGAAGAAGATTTGAGGGAATTCTCTGCGCCATTCGATCAAGGGAGCATTGTTAAACAACCTCAACCACCTATTATAGAATAGCCAGAGCCATAACATGTTGATGTTCCATGTGGGTATTGGAAAATATTCATGGCTCCTACAACCTCTTCGATCGAATTTCCAATTGCAGATATCATAGGTGATGTGCCTATGAAGCCTATTCCTTTGACAACATTACCAAATTTCCATGGTCTTTCTTCTAAGGATTCATACACATTCCTTTTTGAGTTCCACATTGTTTTTTGGGGGTATGATTATATTTATGATGCTAAAAAATAGAAGATATTCCCTACTACTTTGAAAGGAACAACTTTGAGATGGTTTATGGGTTTAGGGGGAAAATCTATTGCTACATGGGATGATATGAAGATGATTTTCCTCGAGAAATATCAACACTACTGCAAACCCCGATATGTGAAGGAAGAAATCTTTAAGATTGTGTAGAATGATCCAGATTTAAACAAGAACACAACAAAATACATAGATAGCCATATACACAAAGATGCAGCGGAAATAATACTTCATTTCATTAATGGAAAATACTGAAATATGCTTACAACCAGAAATGGAAATAAACCAGCTAGGGTGATGGTAGCTTATCCCTAAGAAGAGATGTGGCGGCTACATGCCTCTAAACTGTCTTACAATGAGGCTCGAAGGCCTATTTATTGTTGAGAAACAATAGAAAACCCTTCACATCCTGAAACCTAATCCTAGAAGATGAAATGCCAAATTGTGGGCCCCGTTTGGGTAAATTGGTACATCAATTTCCCGGGGTCGTAACTTTGGCATACAATCTCTATTTGACGCATACAATAGCTCATTAGAAAGATCTATCTGAGAACTACAACTTTTTTAAGGGAATCATTGGTCCATTGTCTCGTGTTGCCCCCAAATTTCCCAAAAAAATGTTGTTTAGGGCCTCAAAACGGCTCTAGAAGTTCAGTACCCAAAAAACTACTAACAATAGTAAACTATGCTACAATTATGGAAACTGAAAAATTGAAAGAGATAGTTGTGGGGGTCCAAATGGGATGGGTGGGTGGCCACAGACATCCACCTGGATTATTCCTCCCCCCGTTGGGAAGCAATGGTTCCCATTGCGTTGAGTTCCTCCATCTACTGAACTTGGTCCCTGGTGAGCTGTTCTGCAATCTTGGATGTGTCCTGTAATGGTGGGAAGCATGATCGACGATGGTCCACATTAAACACTTGGCGCAGGTGAAGGAATGGAGGAATGCTTGCTCCAAAGCATTATTTCCCACAACCTTAGTAATGGTGCAAGGACCATGTCGACGTGGTCGGAGCTTCTTATGGGCTCTTGTAAGGCGTTCTTTCTGCAAATGCAACCAGAATTTGTTGCCCACCTTAAGCTTGTGTGGTACCCCTGTGGGTGAGGAGAAGTTGTTCCTGTGTTCGGTCATGAACGTATTCCTTTGCTACTACTGTTGTGTGGAGGAACCCTTCGCGGGGGTCATGGATGTGGTGATGATCTTCTCCTTACTTTGGGAGCGAATCACACAGAAAATGAATTTCCTAGTCTAGGAGATGAGCTTGTTGCCTTTCTTAGTAGAGATCAAAGAGGTGGCGGTAGGTGGGGCTACCTCCGGTATCCTATATAATGAATTATCCAAAGAAATAATGACAGCACGAGGCCTTGACTCATACACAGCATGTCATCTCCACAAGTATGGCTAGCCTAATAGTACATCACAAACATCCAGAGGTGTAACATCACATAATACCTTGTTTGTGAAGGGCTTGATGCTGTAGGGAAGGTGGCACTGTTGGCGAACTTTGAGATCTCGTCCTTCATGAAGCCACCCGATACTGTATGGCTGTGGGTGTGGTGTAGTCAGTAGGCCCAACCGCTTCACAACCTCTACTGAAATGAGGTTCTTTTGACTACCACTGTCAACAATGAATTGCAGTAGCGAACCCTTCACCCACATCGGCGAGTGGAAAAGACGCTCCCCCCTCCTCTGGATCCTCGGGTTCATTCTTCTAGATCTTGGCAGTGGCAACAGTGGCACTGGGCTTCGCATCAATGATCTGCTTCCCTTTGCCATTCCCCTTGCCAGGTTCTAGCTCAGGGTCGGAACATGCATTTGATTTGGAAGCCTTCAACTCAGTCACTAGTGATTGCTTGGTCTGACACTCACTTGTGTTATGAATGGGACTCTTGTGGAACTCACACCACTTTCCTGTGTCATTCTTCGGCTTTGTGGTGTTGTTCTTTTCTTGTGGCTTCGATGGGTTGTCTTGGGTCACCCCGCCTTGGCTTTGTCCTTTGGGCTTTGGATTTGTACATCGAAATTCTCGCTTCTTCTGTTTGAACTTTTGCTCAATTTTGATAGCATATCGGTATGCCATGCCGAGCAAGGAGATGTTCAGGAACTCCATCTCTTACTGGATGTATCTGTGTAGGCAGCTGCGGTATTTGAGTACCAAATGTAGATTTGAATCTTTGATACCCAACTGTGTGCGAAGGGTATGAAAAAATTTTGTGAACTCTGGCACATCTTGGTCCCTTCCCTGCCACAACGTGGTCCACTTTATGTATTTGTCCTCCTTGATGGCATCCAAGAATGAATCTCAAGTGGGTGTAGCTGAAAATAGTGAGCCTGTGCTTTCATTCTTCTATTTGCAGTAGGTTTTCCACCAGGCCTTGAGGTGGGGGGCTGCTTTGAGAAGAGCGAAAACAATGTTTTCCCGACTCGAAAATTCATGAACAGAAAAATACCCTTCTAGCAGATTTAACCATTTATCTATAACATCCGCGTCTATTTGACCCTCAAATATGGGGATTTAGAAATTAACTTGTACCTTAAATGGTGTGGCATTTCTAGAGTAGCTGTTGGAAGCTGATGCATCGCCTCTAGGTAGCCGCTAAAGGATCTACACAAAGTTGTCCATCATTGCATTCCTTTGTCACTCGAGGGCTTCTTCGAGCAAGATTTTGATAGGATCTCTTGCCCTCTCATCTTTCTTCTCATACACCATGGGAGGCCATCGAGATTTGTGAGGCTGCTCTTGCAAAAGTTCAACCAGTTCAAGCCCTAACTCCTTATATCCTGACCTCGTTAGGGACATGCAAAGAAAAATAGAGAAAAGGCAGACCCCTCTGATACCACTGATCTAGATTTAAACAGGAACGCAACAAAATACAGAGATAACCATATACACAAAGATGCAGCGGAAATAATACTTCATTTCATTAATGGAAAATACTGAAATATGCTTACAACCAGAAATGGAAATAAACCAGCTAGGGTGATGGTAGCCTATCTCTAAGAAGAGATGTGGCAGCTACATGCCTCTGAACTGTCTTATAATGAGGCTCGAAGGCCTATTTATTGTTGAGAAACAATGGAAAACCATTCACATCCCGAAACCTAACCCTAGAAGATGAAATGCCAAATTGTGGACCCCGTTTGGGTAAATTGGTACATTAGTTTCCCAGGGTCATAACTTTGGCATATGATCTTCGTTAAACGCATAAAATATCTCGTTAGAAAGATCTATCCAAGGACTACAACTTTGGGAAAGGAAACATTAGTCCATGGACCCATGTTGCCCACAGATTTACCAAAAAACATCGTTTAGGGCCTCAAAACGGCTCCAGTAGATCAGGACCGGAAAAACTGCTAAAAATAGTAAACTATGCTACAATTACAGAAATAGAAAAGCTAAAAGAGACAGTTGTTGGGGTCCAAATGGGATAGGTGGGTGGCCACCAACATCCACCTGGATCATAGAAAGAGGATGAGAACATGAAGGACTTTATGGAGTACTTTCAATATAGTTTGCACAGATCAAGGCATCTCGATTTAGATAAGAATATTTTGAAAATAATCTTTCTCGAGGATAAGAATATTTTGAAAATAATCTTTCTCCAGGCACTGAGGGAGGAATATTTGGAACTATTGAATGTGGTAGGGAAAGGAGACATATCACAGGAGGAATTTGGTGCCATCTGTTATTATGCATCAAGTGTTCATGCGGGGTTGCAAGGCATAAGCTGGGGATCCAAACTCTCAAGGCATCCAGCGGTGGAGTTATAAAAGCAAAGATTGGGAACTTGCTAGATAATTTGAGAACTGATATCTTGAGCACACTGCCATCACAGTTGGATGTGTTACAGGTGAAATAAAAGCAGATAGAGGTAGAGAAGGCTATGTTCATTTTCTTTCCTTAATGCAGGAAGAAGGCTATGTCCATTTCTATAGACTCATGGCAATACCCTATCGATATTTTGGTTTTACATACTCAATCCCTAGCCAGTGGACACTCTTTGATTTTAGGGAGACCTTAGCTTGCGATCGTAGATTGTTACATTGGGTGTTGGTCTGGAAATATGGTAATATCTAATGGGGAAGTTACAAAGAATCTTTTCCTCTACCACCCTGCCGAACCAAGTTCACCAGATAAACCATGATTTACCTTGATGAAAAAATCTCTACCTATGACAGAACCTGAATCTGAGAATGGATAAGTTAGAACAAACCTTACCATCAATGAGGCTCTTTGTTTCATGGATGAAATAGAGGATCACGCCATTAACACCTTTCTCAACAGTCCCAACTCTGTTTTTGACCTAACCCGTTAGCTATTCGAATTTGTCATGAGTTGCAACATTCAGGAAAATATGGAAATAGAAACATAAGTTGGAAATATTCCTATAATTGTACCCCGTGACAACATTTATGTAGAAATTGAATGAGGGAAAACATTGAATACTAATCCTCGCTTTTCTCCCTCCCAAAATGAACAGCGACTGAAGGTCCTTCGGGAACATAAATGAGCCTTTGCTTGGGAGTATACATATATGAATGGCATCCCTACTAATTTATGCACTCATCACATATACATTAAAGAAGAATGTCAACCTGTTAGGAAACCATAGAGAAGAATGAACCATACCTTAAAAAACATTTTCAAAGATGAATTACATAATCTATTAAATGTGGGTTTCATTTATCCGATATAGGATAGTCAATGGGGTTCCCCACTAGTCATTATTCCTAAGAAGAATGAAAAGTGGCGGATTTGTGTGGATTACAAGGAATTAAATAAAGTAACTTTAAAAGATCATTTTCCCCTACCATTTATTGACCAGGTCCTTGATACATTAGTTGGAAAGAAGTTTTTCTCTTTTCTAGATGGATTCAACAGATACTGTTGGCCGGATAAATCGATCTTGCGGACAAGGTCGATCTCCCTAGTATCAAAAGATATCTAGCAACAAGCAGAACAAGCAAATATACCTTTCTCTAAACATATCACGATTCATTAATAAAAACTATAGAGGTGTTTAGACCCTACCTTAAGTCCAACGCTAGTTTGTAGCAGCCATCCTTCAACCGTCCGAAAGAATTTCCTTTTGAGAACCTGCAATCACAAACAAGCACACATCAAATAACACCTGCATAGCTAATATCATAAATCATGTTCATTATGGTGATCAAGGAATCCATAAAATAAACCATAAAACACAACTTATTGAGAAAAATAAATTTGTTTGTATTAACTTTGAAATAGAAGAACCTTACAACCTTTGGTGCCTTGATGTTGTACAAGCTCTTCCCAAGGTTCGAAATAGGAATCTCCTCTACTTTGACAAGCCTCACACTCTTCCAAATGAGATCAAAGAGGTATGTAATCTCTCCTCACAAAATTTCAATTAGGAAGACTAAGTTCTAGCAACATTTCTCCTCAAAAATATTCAGCTTTTAACCCTCTCAGTAACTAGCCCAATGCTTCATTTTATAGTGCAAAGGAAAGAGGTTACGGTCCACCTATGAAGGGATAGAGTCCTCCTTCAAAGGGATAAGCTTCTCACATCAAGGGGTTAGCTCCTTAAGGTATGGGATGCATGGACCTTAAAGGAGCGAACTTGCCACCTCAATATTCCTTCCAGAAGCTTCTAGAATTGACTCAAAGTGAGTTTTTAAGAATATACTTGTGCCTTTTTAACTTTTAAAGGGGTTCACACCCATAACACAGAGACAGAGCAGTCAGGTGCACAACGGACATGACCATTAGGTGGGGGACTGCAGGTAATGCTAAGAGAAAGTGCGGAACCAGAGTTTTAGAGACTTCTCTGAGGGTTTTCTCTTATTTTCAAGGCTTGATATGAAGAACTGAGGTTTAAGACTTGCAAAGGAGGAAAGTATGAGTGATAATGGACTCACACAAATTGCATAATGTCAAGGTGACAATTTTTGTGCAATAGATTGCCCCCTAAAATGTGAAGTCTGTAATAGATGAGGATAGAATTTGTCATCTAAGAAGAGTGAAGTACTTTATCATTTCAAGGATCATCCTGTTGACACCTCGGTCAGAACCTGTAAAAACATTCAATGCAAAATATATGTGAACATATCATCGTTGAGGCAGGCATTCCTATGCTCATATCAAAACTGACTAGAAAACTAACTAAACTGCTCTGATACAGGAATGATTTTGTAATACATCACAAGTATAGATATATGTAGACACAGTATGGATGCAACCATCTGTTTATGAATAGTCCATAGTATAATGAACAACAAAATTCCTCGCAACCTGGATGGTAGAAACTAGATCCAAGGTCTTGATTTCTGCTTCCCGAACTAGTACGATTCTATCCATGTCAATGAATGTGTCGAAGTCAAACATGGTAGAAACCACTTGATTACCAGTCAATGATGTGAACTGTTAACAAGTGTGAGAGAAAGCACCAGTAATGTCAATGGCTCTCAAAGTACTCAATACAATCCATGAAATGTGAATAAATGAGTTGATGTCAAACATGTCATAGAATCCTTTGATCGAAGGTCAATGATGCAACCTGTCGTCGAAGGCGAGAAACCTGCCATTAGGGCATGTAGATTCCAAGGTACTGACGATTTCTAGATCATCTTTCTAGATAATGAGTTGGAGTCAATAGAAAACGATCCGTCATAGGCAAGCCCACAACACGAAATCATAGATCAAGTTTTGAAGAAATATATTTGGCAAGGACTAACTCAGGGATGGTCAAAATGGATGACAGATATTTTGCAAATGAATGGTTTATTTGAACTGACCTCTTGAACACATAACGACATTGTAGATGGTTTGGTGACAATTGACCCAAAGCTAATACCCAAAAACCAGCTGAAGACTTTCAATATGGTTTGATTAACTGTTAGGCAGAGGATTTCCCAACCCAGGTGAACAAAAAGTGTCACGTTCAAGAGTGGTTAACAGTTTTTCTAAAACACAAAGTATAACAAACAGGTTCATTTTTCTCTCTTTTCCCCCACCATTTCTGGCAAATACCTCTTTACTTTTGACAAGCTTGAGGAGGATAACATTTGCTTGGTTATAAGCTCATCCTTCGGATGAGTCCAACTTAGTTTAAAATTCGAACCCTTAGAAGGAGTGGTTCGTTCTTGTTTAAAATTGAACAGGTCCTTTATTGTTGAATTTTAACGAGTCCAGTATAAGAAAAGCTCAGTGTTTTTCAATTTTAAGGAGTCAAAAGAACAACTTAAGGAAACTCCATGGGTGTCCCATTTTGTAAATTTGTGTCCCCCAAGCCCGAAAAAGTATAAAATAATACTTGAGAGAACCGCTTGACCATTACGATCAAGGAGTAATTTTCATAATTAGTGACTCCGATCTGAAAAAGTAAAAAAGTGATCAAAGACACGTCATTTTATAACCAATATCGAACTTGAAACGACAAAAGTCTGACGATCTTTTCATGTTTATATGGTCAGAAAAGAGCTGTAAGTGGACCGTCCTTTTAATTTCATTTTAACGAGTTTAAAAAGGAAAAACTCGCCAATCTTTTCATATTTTATGAGTCAGAAAAGAGCTTAAAGAGGACTCCTGTGTTTTTCTTTTTCGTAAATTTTGGAAGAGTCCGAAAAAGTGAAAAAGTATGCTCTTTGTTGAAAATGATCAATTATCCCTGAAAATCCAATATTCTGCACAAAAACTCAATACATTACTCATACCTGTTTAAAATAAATAAAAATGCATCAAAAGTTACCTTTTTAAAATAAAAAATAAATAAATAAAAAATTTATTTATTCAAAAAAGCTTATAAAAAGGGCTTTTGTAAATTCATTTTTACTGTTTAACTTCAGAGTGAGAAGTGAGAGCTTTTGGGTAAGAAACTTCCTGTGAAGATTGCGGAAAATCCAACCGTTGGAATCAAAAACCGTCAGCTCCAGGTAATCCACATCATCCCTATCTTACATTTCAACCATTTAAATTTCATTTTAGGGCCTTAAAATTGATTTGTTAAAGGAAAAATTGGTTTAAAAATCCACTCGCGGGGGTCCCCAGGTGCAACATGTGGCTCCTGCGAACCCCGTTTTTTTCTACAAAGAAAAATGTCATGGGTCTGCACCTATTGCTTAGTATGAGTGCGGTCCTACACACTTTCCATAACCAGTAGGTGTGGACCCTACAAAATAGGTTTAAATTCAAAATTCTCCATTTCCGCCCAAAATTTTTTGAACTAAATTGTTCTAATATGCCTTTTTTGTAATGTAGGACATACAAATTTCTTATTTGGTGGGAACGCGAGCATGAGGATGTGGACCTTGCCACATTAATTCATCCACCTACAATACGGGCATTAAAAGCATGCGAACTGTTTAAATTCTGGGCCATACCTGGCATGAGGGCCGAAGTAGACTTCTTGCAATGGCTGGTAGATAGGTGGAACATACAGGACCAGTGTTTCATGATTGGTGGCCACTGGCTCGAAATTGAGCTAGAGGACATATATTTCTTGACTGGTTTGCCCAAGAGAGGTGAACGATTATCTCTTTTTGGGACTAGGCCAGGTGGCCAGTCTGTCGCTAGTCTCCGATTAGAGTTTTGCAATAATCAAACAGAGGACAAACAGATCGATATTAAAACTATCTCACGTCCTGAACTTAAGGTTATTGCATTCACTGTCAACAGAGTATGCGAGAGCACAACATTTAATGTAGCTACTAGATCCTAGATGCGAATGGCAGTAGACTGTTGTCGAGGTACCATCTTCAACTGGTGTGAGGCTGTGTTGGCGAATGTAAAAGGCCAACTCACTAGAGAAAAGAACAGACAACTAAAAAACTTTGGATATGGTTTCCTGGTCATGAGCTTTGGTCTACAAAGGGTCCCTATGTTGGTCCCACAACGACTTTCTGTCAAGGTTGGACTTCCTCGAGAGCCTAGGATAATGCGTTGGGTTGCAGTGATGGCCCGTCATCCTGAGGAGGGTTCAGAGGTTGTTTGATTTCCGCCTAAGTATTTTCATTGGTTGAGAAACCAAATTTTTTTGATTCAGGGTTTTCCATATGCTGGGATGGATTATCGTGGTGACCCAGACATGACTCTTCCACCAGGAGAGCAGTGGGATGATTTAGGTAAAATCATTTTCAACACTTTCTAAGTTTTTAGCTTATTTTTTTTATTTTTTTTAAATCGTCCAGAACTGACAGTAAAAAGTTTTAAATACAGATGTGGGTCCACGATGACCAGCCGCTCTCTAGCCATATGAGAGGAGACACCCAGCTGCAGTAGTACTAGCCCCATAGGACCAATCTACAGAGACCCTGGCCGAATTGGAGAATCATCTAGAGCGTTTGACAACAGATATTCCAGAGACTAGCATAGATGATATTCTACTTAGGTTACAGCGATATGTGATTGGGGTCCCAAGAGCTTTTAGGACGTTCCTCTGTAGGGTGGCCTGAGTAGTGGTTTCTTATCGTGATCATCTTCAGGGATAGGATGATCGCCTTTGTAGACTAATACAACATTTTATGTCTTTTTGTACTATCATTTTTGTCGATCATAAGGTGTTTTTTAACCTATGATCGAAGACGATATATATTTGACACACTTCTATGCTATGATATATCACTATTATTGGCTATCTTGTATAACATGTTATGGAATGTTTTTAAATTTACTGTTTTGATTATTGCAAATGTCTATTTAACATATGAGAAGCAACTGCATCTGCTAATGTATTTAAATATATTGGAATACAACGAGTTCAGAATCTAACCTAACAATCAAAACTCCGAATCCCAAATGAAATGGATTCAGATAATAACTCAATCACTGCACTATACTCTGCAATGTTATTCATTGTTTGATTGAGGCTTACCCCATGCATAGATACTAACTCATCAGAGGGTGAATAGATAACCCAAGTTGCGGAAGAAATGTGCCATGTACTATGACAAGCACCATTAGCAAAACCAATTTATGTTTGAAGAGACATCGACATCTGCAATATCAAGAGTAAAATCAAGATAAGCAGGAATAATGATAAAAGCACTCTCTAAACTAGGCACACTTTCCTAATCTAAAACACACCAACTAAAAAGAAACTATTCTAATAAAAATCTCCACACCAAAATTTAAGCATAATATCTTTTCAGATAAAGCCCATTTCTGGGTTTACGCAAAGAGAAACTGTCAAAATCTACCAATTCATAGGCCCCTTTTGCCAACTTTTGCTTAACAATATAAGGACCATGCCACATAGGTACAAATTTTCCAGCCCCTAGCTTATCGTTTGCTTGATCGTATAGTAAAACTAGGTCTCCTTCCAAAAAATTACGAGGTGTAACATTTTGATCGTACTGCGCTTTTATTCTTTTTGCATGAGTCTTGATTGCTAATGCAACATCACGTGGATTCTCATCTAGCTAAGCTAAGTACAAAAAACGTTTCTCCTCTTCGGAAGTGGCTAAGAGTAGTTCTATGGCTATTTGCAATGACAAAATTTCACATTCAATGGGTAACACTGCTTCCAAACCGTAAACCAATTGAAAGGGAGTGAAACCAGTTGATGTTTTTACTGAGGTTCGATATGCCCAAAGTGTTGAAAATAACATGTTATGCCAATTCGACCTATGAATACCAATAATCCGTTCGATCATAGTGACTAGAACTATATTGATAGCTTCAACTAGACCATTAGCCTATGGGTAATATGGAGTAGAACTATCGTGACGCAGGCCAAGTTGATCTGTCAGTTCAGTCATCATCATGTTTCGAAAATGATTTCCATGATCAGTAATAATAGCATGAGGAACACCGAATCTAGCAATTATGTGAATGAAAACGAAAATTGCAGCAGTTTTTCCATTGGCCAAAAATGTAGGCATCGCCTCGGCACACTTAGTAAAATAATCTACTGCAAGGATGATATACGCATGCCCCCCGGGTGAGTGAGTGGTGGCCATTCCTCCAAAAGAGTTAGAAAACGACTATATAGCCTAGTATGCAATTTCAAAGGGATTCAAAGGCGTCGTGTTACCAAATGAATCCACCTCAGAATTGGAAAGTACAATCCAAGGATCATCAAAAGCAATAGTGTTCGATGAAATCATATGAATAGTTGCAATAGAAGGTGATACGTTAGGAGGAGGAAGAGAAAAAAGTTCCTAGTAAACCAAAATCTTTAATCAAACCTACCCCAATATCCTTGTAAGGGATAGCTGTTTTACCGACATGTTGAATACTATCAAAAGAGGCTGGGTCGGATGAAAAGTAAGTCAGCTAGTCTATTGTAATGGACTTTCCATTATGAGGAAACTTGATAAGCTGAAAGACGGATGAAACAATAGCAGTCATAGTGTAAGACCAACTACTACCTAAGAGAAGGTTGTAATCTACAGGGGCATCAACCACTTCCACATCTAGATTTACAGTTTTTCCTTCAACCCCTATAGGTTAATCCTACAAAATGCCAAAAGGATGAAACCCTTGGCCATCAAAAGCTTTTAGAATCATCATGGACTGATTGAGTGTAGGAGAACCAAGCGATCTCCAACACTGGATTGACATAATACACGTAGAAGCTCCCTCATCAATCACAGTCCGAAAGCAAGGTTTGTTTTTTACTAAGCCTGGAATCTGGAAAGCCATTTGATGAGGTAGGCAAGGTGTACTATTCTCTAAATCGAAGATTATTAGGTTCAAATCCTGAATATCAACAGCTCCTATAGTAGACAATAGTAATTTACGTTGTACTGGGCATGATTGCAACACCTCCAAAGTCGACATTGTTGAAGGGGAAATAGCTAAGTCTTCAACAATGTTATAATTCTGAGCAGCTCTCACATGTGGATTGAAAGCTGACTTCCAAAGTATACCTTTAGCAGGCGGTTTGATTACTAAGTCAGGGTTAGGTTTCTCGATCTATAGTGGATCAGAACCAGAAGGAGTTGAAGTTGATGTGTTTGAATTAGAAGATTCTTCTTACCACCAACAGGATTTTTACTACCATAATCTTGTGATCGCGTCACAATCTTGACATGAGACATCATCATAATGGGTTCTTCTGAGGCATTTGAGGAAGAATCGATCATCTTACTATCTTGGCTAGGAAAAGGATCCTTCAAGACAGCAGGCGTTTGATAACCTTTGACGATTTTCGAAACCTCAGCTCGATGTGGGAAGTCTCTTGTAAAATGCTCCTCGTCACAAATGAGACAAGGATAGCGAGGTTTACGTTTCTCGTCAGTAGATTCATTTTTATCTGATTTCTCTTTTGAGTTTTGTTTATTTTTCTTCTTCCCCTTCTTTTTACCGCCAGATTTTGATTTGGCCGTAGATGATTCTACGACATGGATATCGGTAGGAATTTCAGCGGAAGAGTCTCCTGTCAGGGAATCTGGTAAAGTTATAATAGGAGAAGATTTCTTTGAAGATTTCTTCTTGCTTTTGGTACTAACTAAACCAATCATACCATCAATGGTATGAGACCCTAAAGGAGCTGTAGTTATTTGATTATGTTTCAGAAGGTCGGGGATTTTTTCATGTAAAGTACCTAACTGCGTATAGACGAGGTCAAGGCACTGAGCCTGAGAAATTACTTGCTCTTCAGTAACAACTCTTCTCTTAGCTACATCCTCAGTGATTTTAGGTAATAATGATTTAACGAACCATTCTGCTAAAATTTGATCCGAAATAAAAAATTTCACTAAACGTCGTCTACGTCGCCATTCATGAATATGATCTGAAATATATGTGGATGTTGACTGTTTTAATGAAGTTAATAATTTTGTGCCATTGTCATATCTGACAGGCAACTGAAAATGAGTTAAAAAAGAAGTGGCTAACTGACTAAAATTATAAAAAGAGCCTCGTGTTAACTCAATGTACCATTTTGTAGCAAGATCAATCAGAGTGCGTTGAAAAAGATGTAAGCAAATTGAATCATCGATAATGGAATTAGATGCACACCAGAGGTGATAAGTCATCACATGATTTGACGGATCTTCTCCTAACTTACCCTCAAACTTCGGGATATCACTGGGAAACTTATTATGCATTGGTAGCCAATACGGAAGATAGTAAATTGGATTGCTCGTAAGGCACGACAAATCAGGTAAATCCAAAGTTGCAATAAAAGTAACTGACGGTTAGCGTCGCAAAAACCTTGGGTAACAAGAGCAGCTCCAGGAGGCAGATATCCAAGATAACCTGGAATTGGATTTTCATTAGGAATATTATATCCTCCCGGAAAACTAGGATTAACCGGACCAAACTGGGGTTGTTGGGGTTGCTGATAAGTATATCTAGGGTACGGTTGATACTGATAAACTGGGTTTTGTATAGTAGGACCGAATTGATACTGTCCCTGGTACGGTTGATAAGTGAATTGTGATTGACTTGTGACAATCGTACTTGGACCAAGTTATCCTACAGGCATCTGAACCAAAGTCTGAACTGTAGGTCCTGACTGTGGTAAATAGGCTCGAGGAGTTTGCACTGACACAGGAATAGTAGAAACGGGGACTACGGATGCTCCAGAAGTAGTTGGAGTAGATTGAACAGAAGCTGCATTAGTTGCAGCAGGAGTTTGAGATAGATTTCGAGGTGAACTAGGCCCAGGCTAATGAACTACACCAGGCACAGAAGTTTGAACAGTAGGATGGACAAGTTGCTGGGTTGGACAAGAAACCAAAGGTTGTCCAGTTTGACTTGATAACTGCACAGTAGGTTGCAAAATCTATTGAGTTTGAGATGGATGCCACACCATGTTCATTCTAGAGTATGGACCCATAAAAGGTTGAGCATAATGACGACCATAACCAGGTTGAGCGTAGGGCTGATAATTGAGAGGTACATTTCCAGCTCCTTATACAAATGGTTGACCAGAAGGTATTTGGAAACCTTGAGTTGGGTACTGACCTTGAGGTTGATAACCTTGAGGCATGTACTGAAACTGGGGTTGACCTTGAGCTATATATTGATACTGGGGTTGACCTTGAGGTATGTACTAAGTCTAGGGTTGACCTTGAGTTATGTACTGTCCTGAAGGTATGTACTGTCCTTGAGGTTGCCCCCTAGGTGGTAACTAACTACCTTGAGGTTGCGCCCCAGGCGATAATTGAGTACCTTGAGGTTGCCCCCCAGGTGGTAACTGAATACCTTGAGGTTGCCCTCCAGGCGGTAACTGACTACCTTGAGGTTGCCCTCTAGGCGGTAACTGACTACCTTGAGGTTGCGGATTTGGAATAGTACCAAACATCATAAGAATTTCTTCTACACTCAACGGTTGAGTTCCGTTATTACCAGCTGATATCTCATGTTCAATTAGTTGAGGAGATGCTCCTGAAAAAGTACCAGTGAGTGACTAATACCCAGAAGGAACAGAATGACCGCCATATAAAAATGTTTCCAGTGTTTACGAAAACATGGATGACCGTTTCGACATATTCAAAGGAGGATAATAACCTCTGGGCGTAGGATGAAAAGTAATTCAAGGTGGTGAAAAAATAAGACCCAAGTTTTCTAAAAAGTTCGTCAATGATACGTACCAAGCGTCACTCCTAAAAGGACTGTAGAAAATTGATTCACGCTCCCTAAGTTCTAAAGTCGGTTGATTTTTAGGGAGAGCTGTATCTTCAATCGGACTAACAAGTTCTTCAATATAAATGAGTCCAGAAGGAAGATTTTGGGTAATGATACTTCCTACCCTGGGTGAAACAGGACCACTGGAAGTTGGAGAAGCAAATCATGAAGATGGAGTAGCAGCAGGTTCGGTTTCAGGCTCAGAAAGTTTAGGTTCTTCAATTAATTCACTAGTAGGAGAAATACTACCAGTAACTTCGGAAAATGAAATTGGTTCAGAAATATACTCTGTTGCTTGAACTTGATAATTAGGATGAACAATTAAAGATGACTCTCTGGCTTCCGGTGACCCAAATCTACTGTCACTCAGTGATACAAGAGCTCGTAGCCCTTCAAGCTGGCTTGGTGTATACTCAGGAGGTTGCCCCCGAAGTCTACGGGATTGTCTCGATAACTCAACCACGATTAAATATTTAATTACTTCACACACAAACAAAGAAACTCTCAACAAAACCACCTAGAGTCTCTAAAGAACCAAACAATTGAACCACATACCTAAAAAATCGAAGAGTTCAAACCACACACAAACAGTAATTTTCCATACCAAAAACACTACATGGTGATGAAATCCAACGTCGTAGAATTTAATACAGAAAGGGTGGTTGGAATAGTTACCCCGACAACCTGCTTAATGAAACAGATTGGCACAAGTTTCTTCACAAAACCGTATCGAGTGAAGATAACCCCCGAGAGAGTCCAAGTGAGCCTAGTCGACATCTGCTCCAGGTACAGTGAGACCCGTCCTTCACCGTCACCTTAGGAAATAATCTTAAGTTTATGGACACTAAGGTTACCAATAGTAACAAATACAACTGGGGGAATAGTCTACGATCCGATCTACATGCAAGGGAAGAGTAACAAAGCTCAATCCCCTTGAAGGCTCCTCCACATGATCAATCCGAGGTTTACCAACAAGTGACCCCAGGCTCCTTGAAAATGGTTAATCTGAGATTTACCATTTATAATATGCGCAAATTTTCTATCTTTCCCAATGAGATAGACTTGATTGTCTCAAAGGTTCGGACATGATCTCGTGATTGACTCCTTTAACAGGAGCTTCCCAGATTATATCAATCACAATTGGATTTATTTCCTACCGCAAGATATAGCTACTTGTTTGTTTTAACTATCTTGGAGAGTTAATTACTCCCTACTCCAAGATACTAGCCTAAGCTATATTGGTGATAAGAGCCCTAGAAATAAAAAGATTGCTAGATCAATTTTAATTAAGCGTTATTTTTATGGGTTGTTTCTTAAGTCAATAGGTATGGAAATGAAACTTTGATGGTATGAAGACTCGACTCTAAAACACTAAAAAATGCACCTAAAATGATAAACAATTCATTTTTCCTTCAATGAATTTCTAGCTAAAAGAAAGAGTTGGAGAATGCAATTCTTTTGAAAAACAAATCTTTCTTTCAACATGTAAATGAAAAGAAAATATTTTTGTCTTTTTCAATAAGAACTCAAAATGAGACTTACTAATTATGCTCACAAAAAATCCCTTTTCTTTTTCAACACTCAAAACTACAAAAAACAATTCTTTCAAAAGAGATTCTACAATTTCTAGAAAACACTCAAAACTACAAAAAACTAATCTTGAGATCTAAAAACTTCTGAAAACCTAATATATAAAAGCTTCAAATATTTTTGGGGACGTTTTAATTAGTTATTCAGTAAAATAAGGATAAATTGGTTCAAAATAACAAATCAATCAAAAAACATCCAGCTATGTTTTCTTTTATAAAAATGAAATTCAAAACTTATGACCAAGTTCGTTCAAAGATTTGCAAAGAGAAAACGAAATCTATTTCTCACCAAGGGCAGATTTCACAAACCAGCCAGACTCATCAAGAAGACAAAAAGACACGAGGGTGATCTAAGGTTTCTTAGGCTTTTAATCTTTGAGTCACTATAGAGACCAAGTGAAAACCAATCCATGCATGCAAAACTTCTAGAAAATCACCTAAAACAAAAATACCAATGGAACTTATTCACAGGAGATTTTTGATAGAACACATGTAGATCTGGGTAGATACTAAAAGTCATAAGTGAAATATAAACTTAATTGGGAGAAAACATTTTAGGTTTTTCAAAAAATTACACAGGCTCTGCAAGCTTCCATAAGAACCAGATGCGGTACCGCTCTGTGCACTAAAGGAACAATGCAGAGATACCCGCACTATCTTGTAAAAAGAAAGTGCGGTCCTCTTGAAAATTTCAAAAAAATAAAAAATAATCCAGATCCTAAAACCTATCCAATCACACACACATCAAGCAAAACCCAGAAACAAGAACAAGTTTCTTAAGTCAAAGACAAAGGAAATTTAGTTCCCCAGCGGAGTCACCAATTTTTTGGCCAGATAAATCGATCTTGTAGACAAGGCCAATCTCCCTAGTATCAAAAGATATCTAGCAACAAGCAGAACAAGCAAATCTACCTTTCTCTAAACATATTACAATTCATTAATAAAAACTATAGAGGTGTTTAGACCCTACCTTAAGTCCAACGCTAGTTTGTAGCAGCGATCCTTCAATCGTCCGAAAGAATTTCCTTTTGAGAACCTGCAATCACAAACAAGCACACATCAAATAACACCTGCATAGCTAATATCATAAATCATGTTCATTATGGTGATCAAGGAATCCATAAAATAAACCATAAACACAGCTTATTAATAAAAATAAATTTGTTTGTATTAACTTTGAAATAGAAGAACCTTACAACCTTTGGTGCCTTGATGTTGTACAAGCTCTTCCCAGGGTCCGAAACAGGAATGTCGTCTACTTTGACAAGCCTCACACTCTTCCAAATGAGATCAAAGAGGTATGTAATCTCTCCTCATAAAAGCTCAATCAGGAAGAGTAAGTTCCAACAGCATTTCACCTCAAAAATATTTAGCTTTTAACCCTCTCAATAACCAGCCCAATGCTTCATTTTATAGTGCAAAGGAAAGAGGTTACAAGTCCACCTATGAAGGGATAGAGTCCTCCTTCAAAGGGATAAGCTCCTCACATCAAGGGGTTAGCTCCTTAAGGTATGGGCTGCATGGACCTTAAAGGAGCGAACTTGCCACCTCAAGATTCCTTCCAAAAGCTTCTAGAATTGACTCAAAGTGAGTTTTTAATAATATTCTTGAGTTTTTTTAACTTTTACAGGGGTCTGCACCCATAACATAGAGACAAAGAAGTCAGGTGAGTAGGGGACATGACCATTAGGTGCGGGACCACAGTGCAGAACCAGAGTTTTAGATACTTTTGAGGGCTTTCTCTTATTTTCAAGGCTTGATATGAAGAACTGAGGCTTAAGACTTGCAAAGGAGGAAAGTATGAGTGATAATGGACTCAGACGGATTGCAGAATGTCAAGGTGACAATTTTTGTGGAGGATTGCATTTCCTGTTTTATTTTGCAGGAATGGCCACCACCATTGCATTCAGAAGACCATTTACAGTCAATAAAATGATGTTCCTAGATTTGAAAGTCAAAACTACTAGGTGGAAAAGGAAAAAATCCACCTAAAAATCATGTTTCTACCTATTTTCGGAGCTAGGCACTGTACGTTTGAGTAGTCTTGGGAGAGTGCAGTTTTGGAGGGGAAAATCAAGCTCAATTTGGAAACTAGGGGCATTTTTGGAAACTAGATAGGATAAGCTTTCCAATGAACTATCCTGAGCTAGATTTGGACACCAGGAAGACAGTAAAAGATCACCCTGAAGATGGCGCTGCGCACTTCCTTCAGGCTCTGCGTATTTGACACTGGCGTTGCACATTTGATAGGCATTCAAATTTTTCACTGTTTCTCTCAGAAAATACTTTTCACCTATGGGATTTTGATTTTTCACTGATGTAATTCATAATGATGATGTAATTAAAGTGTGTTTTTGTTACCTAGGGTAGATACATTAGATAAATTCCCTAAGTGGCTTGTAATGAATTAGTTTGCTTCATATTAGGGATGAATCAATTTAACCACCCTAGTCTTTAGCTATCAATTCAGTGTTTTGTGCAACTTCTCCCCCTCTCATGGATTTGACCCCTGAGGCTAGGATTAGTTGTTTTGAGGCCTATATCATGTATTTTCTTAGTCATTTTACTGGTTGGACAGAGTGTGGATGCTCAGAGCTTGATTATACACCTTGTAAGCAGTTTGGTAGGAGATTAATAACAATTATAGCTATTTTTATGGGATCCATGTGGTATGGAGTTTTAGTACAGTTTCTTCTTCTATGATTATATGTTTATATGTTTTATGTATGCCGTCAATCATTTCATTGCTTCTAGTTGAATGTTTTCAAGTTTGATAGGTAGAATTCATTGCATCAATGCTTTGCCTTAGGAAACCATTCACCATTTCATGTTTTCTGTAGTCTAGGAAGGATCCATGAATGTCACATGCCCTTCTTAGCTTCCCACCAGTCTTAAACATTTCACCCCATCAAGCCCAAGAGTGCTAAAGCCGATGCCTACCTTGCCCCATAGAACACCCTGTATTTCTAACCTAATTTCCTAGACCTAAACTTCCCGAGCTCCTCCTGATCCAACGAAACCCCTACAAAATCCAATCAAAACTTTTGTGCTACTATACCTAGCCTAAAATCCTTTACCTAATCTACTCATCTTGACTAAGATCCTTACGAAGAGAGCCCTCTCCCGACCTAGTAGGGCTAGCTACTTTGATAAGCTTGGTTTGTGGTTACCTTGGCATTACCTCCCTTCAGCCTGATGTCAATCTAGGTGATAACAGACATTACATTACAAAACTAGGGTGGACAACCCTATGACTCTATCATACTTTCACACCCCACACCCACAATTCACAGAGCATTACAATAAGATTCAGTCAAAACTTGGGCTTTAAGCCCCAAAACATGCCTTGGGGGGATTCCATGCCCAACAGGCCCCTAACACAAACATCGTGACTCACCCTCGAGTCACTCTGTCAGCACGACGATCTTTGCATGGAGTCCCTCCAACTATTCTCGCACTACATAGAGGTTAGCAGTGCACTGAGTTGTTGCTTGCTGGATCCACTGCATACATTGTTCTGAGACTTCTGTGTCCGAACTACTTCTCTACGTCTATGTTGTTATCCCCTGCATTTGTTGATAGTATCGTGACTTTGTCCAAATCCTTGGAGTGTAAAGACTATTTTTCTACCAGTTAGTCAGATAGTTGGGCCACCTGTGTAGGGCTTTAAGTGGCTTCCATTCACTTTGACTAGGAAAGGCTCTCCATTTCATTTGACTAGCTGTATCGTGCCTCCATCTATGACCTCCTTAACCATGTATGGTCCCAACCAATGCATTCTAAACTTTCTGGGGAATTTTTCAAACTTACTGTCATACAACAGCACTAAATCATTTACTTTGAAGGTGCGTAACTTAATATGGTAATCGTGCCAGTCCTTCTCACGCTGCTTTTGCACCTATTGATGAAAGCTAGCGAGAAACCATTCCCCCTCGAGTTCCTCCAACTATGCAAGTCTTTCTTCCAAGGCTTCGTGGTCCATCATACCTATGATCCCTGCTACGCACAGACTAGGGACAATATACTCTAATGGCATGACAGCTTCCACACCATAAACAAGCCGGAAAGGTGTATGTCCCATTAGTTTCTTGCATGTTGTTCTATAAGCCCATAGTACTGCAGGTACGCGCAGGTTCCAATCACTCAGCTACGCATTGCATACTTTGATTAATGAAGTCTCCAATATTTTGTTGAATGCATCTACTATCCCATTGGCTTGTGGGTGATATGGTGTGATTTTCTGATGATACACGTGGAAATCCTTTGTTAGCGCGATGATGGTTTCGCTCAGGAAATGTATACCACGATCATTCATTAAGATTTCCGGATAGCCAAATTGAGTCAACACATGTTCAAACAAAAACTTCACAACCATGGCGGCCATGTAGTCTTTGATTGGTTGCACTTCTGCCCAACAAGTCAGTTACTCTGTCGCGGTGATAATGTATCATGCACCCATTTTTCCCTGAGGTTTGATAGGTCCTACAAAGTTGATTACCCATTTTTCGAAGGGTTGCAGTGTCATTTGTGGATTCAAAGGCATCTCATCCCTCCACGATGGTTTTCCAGTCCTTTGACATATATCACAGGCCTTACAGTGCGCTTTTGAATCCTGATGAAGGGTTGGCAACCACAACCCTGCGAAGAATATTTTGTGCGGTTGCTCGTCCTGCATAGTGTCCTCATACAGTGCCCCCATATGCTTCTGCTAGGATCTAACTTTGTTCAAATTCTAGTACGTACCTTTGCAGTATCTCATCATTTCCTATTTTGTATAGGTGCCCCGCGATGACAGAAAAATCCGCTGCGCACACCACCAATTCCTTCTTTTGTTGGACAGAGTATTCCTTCGGTGGAGTCCCTGTTGTTAGAAAGAGGATTATATCTTCAAAGTGTCTGTCCACGACACACACAGCAAAGAGTTGCGCGTTAGGTAATCCTTCCTCCAAACTAGTAGGTTCCTCACCCGTCTCAATGCACGACAAGTGATCTGGTCCTGCGTTCAGCCATCCGGGCTTTACCACGACCTCAAAATCATATTCTTAGAACAATAAGAGCCACCTGTATATGCGCCCCCCCAACATAGGCTTATTGACCAAGTATTCTAGCACAGAATGGTCTGTATACATCTTGAAATGTCCTCTTAGCAAATAGTGCTAGTACTTTTGGAGCATGTATAACATAGCCAACCCCTCATGCTCGGTTTTGGAGTAGTTCTTTTCTTCTTTGGACAACCTACAACTTGCAAACGTAATAGGGTGATCCAAGCCTTCTTCGCCTTCTTTTATGAGCACTGCTCCGAGTGCTATACATGACACATCAACATAGACATGAAACTCCACATCGCATTTTGGGAAGACTAGGATTGGAGCAGAGGCCAATTTCTCTTTTAGTACATCCGGGCTCTTCATGCAATCATCATTCCAACAGAACATGACATCTTTCTTCAATAGTTTCTCCATTGGCGCGATGATCTGGGAGTAGGTTTTGATGAACTTCCTATAGTACCTTATATTTCCCAAGGTAGCGCTCAACTGTTAAACACTTCACGGTGCTTCAAAATTCAGAATTACTACAATTTTCGTAGGGTCTACCATTAGTCCTTGTTTGCAAGTCACATGTCCCAGTAGGTTCCCAAAGGGAATGAGGAATGTAGACTTCTTAAGGTTCAACACAATTTGGTGTCATCGGCAAGTATCCAGCATCAATCGTAAGCTTGCTAGGTGGTGCTTAACGAATCCAAATATAGTCCAATCATCCAGATAGACCTCCAGGAATTTGTGGATATACTCTTTGAATGTTGCAACAACTATGCGCAAAAATATGGCCGGTGCATTTTTTAACCCAAATGGCATAACAGTGTATTGAAAACAGCCCCACTCAGTCGCGAAGGTGGTCTCGCTCCTATCTTCCGGTGTGATTTTGATATAGTGGTACCCTGAGAACCCATCAATAAATGAATAGGCTTCTTGCCCACTGACATTTTCCAATACTTCATCTATAAACAGAGTTGGCAATGGGTCGTGTACACAGGCGTCATTCAACTTCCTAAGGTCCATGCATATTATTATCTCACCCTTCTGCTTCTTCTCCTGTACTACCATATGGCTTAGCCAATCAGATTCTTCCACTGGCTCAATGATTTTTTCTACGAGCATTTTGTCTAGTTCTATGCGGACCTTTTCCTTGTACTTCGGATTCAAGCGATAAGGCCTTTGCTTAACCGGCTTTGCATTGGCTTTTAGGGTC
This sequence comes from Pinus taeda, assembly GCA_000404065.3. Taxonomy (NCBI): domain Eukaryota; kingdom Viridiplantae; phylum Streptophyta; class Pinopsida; order Pinales; family Pinaceae; genus Pinus; species Pinus taeda. Next base: position 107,653 of record APFE030808447.1, read on the forward strand.
ATCTTCATCATCCCTAAATCATCAATGATCCTCTTTAAGTCCATGATCTTGGTTGGGAATAAGTCTTAGTATTTTCGAAGAAACTCAGCGACCTTATCCACTGTGGCATCATCCCAGTAGTTGTCGAGCGTTGCATACTTCTACTCCGCCTCCGTACCAATGTTTAATTGCTTTGTTTTTACTGGCGCGGTAATGTCAAGGTATTCAATTAATGGCCCTTAAGCCTCACGATAACCTTCAATTTTTGGAATGTTAACTTTGTGTGGATCTTCATCGTCTTCCTCAATGTTTACATTGTAACACTCTAGTGTGTAGCTTAGATGGGTCACCCATTCAGGTTGAAGCACTTCCATTGGCTCCTAGGGTATTTTAAAGATAACTGCTTTCATTTCTTGTAGCATATCCTCAACAGTATCCCACCAACGATCCTCAAACATGAAGGTTAACAGGAATCCTTTGCGCAAGATATCCCATTCGTTCATGCCATGGCAGAGCTCTGTTTCTATATACCAATTCATGGGTATAATATCTAGGGTATGATAGAACATGTGCACCCACTCAGGTTGGGGTTCTTCCCCATAGACATTTTTCCACTTCGTGAGGTGTGCTCGTGGATCATCCTATCCGTTATACTTGTCTTTTAACCTCATCTGAGGCTTCCCAAATCGTAGGCGCATCATCCTTCTGCATTTGTGCTAGTCCTCAAAACTCTGCTGGTGCATACCCCACCATCTCATGGGCATAGCACGCAGTAACCATTTCAGAGCATCGAAAGGTGTTGTTTCGGCACTTCATTCTTAAATTTGTTCAGGAACTCCTCTACCTCGCTTAACCCATCATACGTAGGCAAGTCTCTTGTCTCCATCGCTACACAGCGCAGTGACCTTATCATCATGTTATAGTTGAGCGTGGTTACCTCGTGTAACTGGCTCTACCATTGTTCTATCTCTTCGTCAAAATCGGATGTGCAGGAGCTTTCGCGCTCCCACGATATTCGGCCATCCGCAGTGGGATTTACCCAATCTTGCTCCTACGTGGTTATCTTTTAGATGCAATCTAGATCGTCTTTGTTGTCATTATCGCATACTAGTTCTGTGTAGCACGATCCTTCTACAACGTCTAAAGGTACCACTACATGCAGTGACTTTTTCTAAAAAATCATCTTGCATTTCTTTAGATTTATCACTCCATTCATGTCAATTTTCCAATCTATTCCCAGTAACATGAGATAGGGATTGTTGTCATCAACAATCCCTATCACTTCGAACTATGCTAGCGTGCTCACTCCTTCGATGTCTACTGTAATTCCCTGCAATATTCCCATAGGTAGGATCTTTCGCTGGTTTTCCATTCGTAGTTGGATAGGAGACCATTGCAACACAGGCATGCCCATGCGCTCCCATGTCTGCTTTGGGAGGACGTTCATGTCTGATCCTAGATCCAGAATCACTTGATCCATCTCATATTCCCTGATCTACATGGTCAATCTCATCTCCCTTTCTATTCGCATCGTGTGCTTCCCGAGCTTCTAGACTGTGCGAGGTTCTCCTAGCGCGGTCCCAGCAAATCTAGTTATGAGTTCTTGCAGCCCCTTCATAGTCTTGCTGTCAGGCAGCAACTTCATGCATGTCTCTAAGGATGTAGTGAGCATCGATGGGTCCATTTCCTGTTCTATTCTGTCTTTACTCCTTGAAGTAGAGGCATCCGTGAAGCTCCTCTTAGCTTCCATGAATATCTCTTTCGCACACTCCTGATTAAATTCAAGCTCCTTCATCAGAGCCTTGCGAACCCAGGTACTTTCTTTGGGCTGCTTGCCCTTGTCATCGTCCATCGTAATACCGCTTCAGAGCATGATATTTACATTATGTTCTTCCTCACATGGCTCAGATCTCATCATTTGCAGGTTCTAAGTTGGGGGAGGTTGGAGTGCTCCTTTATCGTGCAACCTCGCTAGCAGTGTTGGACAGTCCTCTGTCTCATGATCGAAAAATGTACAATACAAGCACAATTATTGTGTTGGATTCATACAGTCGTGGGCATAATGTCTTGGCCCTCTGCAATTATAACACATCAGTTAGTCGTGACCTCTTCCTGGTCCCATTCCTCCTCATCCTAATCCGCACCTCTAAAATCTGGTGTGCGCCATTCCTGTGTTTTGAATAAAGGCCCATGTTTCGGCCTGAACTCTGTAGGTAGGAGTCCGATCCATTATCAATTCATAACTTCTATAGGTGCACTTCTCATGTCCCACCAATCTGTAGAAATTACAGAACAACTGCTGGGAAGTCTTTGTATACTTCTATAATAGATGGTAGTTATCTGTAGCATGCTTCCCTCCTATCTGAAAAATCGTGCACCACAATGCAGGCACCGCACTTGGCCCTGCTTGTGCCTCCAGTCTCAATGGCATTGGTCCTCCTCCTGCAAGGTAATTTGCGAACACCGGGCAGTGGCCCTTCTCGTGCCCCTGGCCCTCACACTTTACGCACCATACCTCTTTGCGCACTTCTGGATGAGCCGTCCTGTCTTGTTTCAAACTCTGCATCTCAAGGCACAATTTTTTCAACTGAGCGTGAATCTATTCGACTCCGAGGTTTGGATCTTGTATTGGAGTTTCGTGCAATCTCGTCATGACCTCCAAAGCTTCAGCCTGATTTGTTAGCCTTTGTTGTGACAACACGTTACGCAAATGCGGTGTTAATGGTGCTACAAACCAATCGCGATGTTTCCCATCTGTTAGTGTCATGTTTGCTTTGCAAATTTTGCACTTCAATCTTTGATCTAGCTCCCACAGGGTTTCACCTGGTAGCATTGTAATTTCCTTAAATCCAATGATCGACTGTGCCTCTTATTTTGGTCTGCTAAATTCCTTATTTAGTGTAGCTTGGATATCTGCTATCCTCGCATTTGGATTGTCATTGGAATGCTTAATGTACCAGGTCAGCGTGTGATCCCGTAGAGTGCTGACCAACGTTGCATTCTCTGTATTGTTGTTCGTGCCACCCTATGCTTCCCACACCACTTTAATCACGAACTAAAATTGGTTCAGATCTTCATTACCTACTCCCTTGAACATCGGTTTCTTTATCGCTGGCTAGACTGTTTCATGGTGGTGGCGGAGGTGGTATGGGCGAAGTCGGGGGTGAAGATGGTGAAACTGGTGGTGGTGTGGGTGGGTGTGGTATGCGCGGAATTCTTTGCTTTATCAGATTGATCACACTTCTTGGTGAAACCTTCGTGAATTCTTATTCACCTCTGGGTAGAGGTTAAATCAAGGAGCTAGTTTCTAGTTCTGTGCTACCTTCGTTTCTATAGATCCTCCCACTCCACGTAGCCCCAAACATCAATCTATTCGCATAACCCGCTTTTCACATAATAGCATTTTAATTTAGGTGTTTAAATATTTGACATACTTACCTCGCAATCCCTTGAGGAAGCGTCATTCTACTTCGGTATAGCCGACTGAAGTATCTAACGCTAATTCGGTGATAAATCCTCTGATGATTCAATCCAGCTAGTGATCGTCAGTGCGCGCGATCCTATCTTCCGATGTTTCTAGTCTACGCACCAACTCTAGAGTCCACAGAATAGGTTTGTTGAGTTTACACCTTCCTTAGCTATCTGCTAGCTTCACGGTCCACTCGTACAACTCAGTGGGGAAGGATACAAAGAATATTTCATGGATCTCCGTGTACAAGTAGCAATCTAGCCACTCTTCCTTTGATAATCACGGATTCCTATTTTCCTTCATTGCGAACTCGTGAATCTTTCTGTCTAACCACTCCTAAATTCCTTTCTTTGTCGGATTCCAATGGTACGACATCATACATCTTTATGCAGATCCTAGTCCGGGCAATAGAACCATTTGTTGGCTTGTTGGGGCCTAACCCAGGTTCAGAGTTAGTTAGCCAAACAAATCCTGATACTACTAGCCCTTTCAGCAACAGTCTGCAGAGCATGGACTGAGGTCTCACCCGAAGTAGTATGGGAGGGTGCTAGAACCAGGTTTCCACACGCTGAAGATGTCTGATGAGTTTGACTTGTCCGTGATTTCTCCTTGTGCGCAGGTTATTTCACGTACCTTCCCATTCCGTGCCACCCAATACATTGCCTTCGCACAACCCTATGCAGGGGTTGTGTTGTGTTTTTCCCTATTACCCAAGACCTTCATTATGTTCCAATGTTAGTTGATTATCTTTGTCTACTTGAGTGCTTTGAGTTATATTTAACAACATAAAATAGTAAATAAACAATATATTTGCAAGTTATAACAATCATGCATTAACCCAAGAACATACACACAAAATTATAACCAAAACATCTCTTTATTGATTATTTCCATGGTTACAGACTCAACTCACCTTGCGCACTCAGTTGCAGAATACTAGGCCTTTGCGCACTCAGCTGCAGAGCCTTTTCCTAACCTACGACCCAAAGACACACTTCACACTATGATTCAATCACTTAGACTTCCTTTTTTTCCTCTTCTTTTACACTTAGAGCCTCACTCTATTTATACAATCCCACGGTTTGTGAACCATTGGTAGGTCTATCTAGCCGGCATTACATTACAAAACTAGGGTGGACAACCCTATGACTCGATCCGCAATTTGCGGAGCTTTACAACAAGATTCAGTCAAATTTTGGGCTTTGAGCCCCAAAACATGCCTTAGGGGGATTCCATGCCCAACATGGGCCCACATGTGTCTTTATTTTGAACTGTGATTTCTTCTTGGCTACTACAAAATGGATGTCATCCGAATTCAGCATTTGTCTAATATACTCCAGGGTAAAAATCCTCATTTGAAGGTATTTGTGGAGTTTATAGGGTGCCAGTTCACAACCATACACCTTGATTTCTATGTAATTTTGGTATAAATACCAATCCCTAGTCTTTGCTTGATCTTTGAGGTGCATAACTCTCTTGATTTCTTCACCGATCTTCTGCTGTATTGCACTATTCAGAATTTTCATGGGTGGGTGAACAAAATCTTCAATGAATTGCTTATAAGAAAACTCCTGCTGTTTTTTCATGACCAATGAGATCCAAAAGATCACTAGCCATTGAATTCCTGCATCATCAAGCTTCTACAGTGAAAAAGTGAATTTTCTTGATTAATTGTAAAGGAACATGTAAATCAAAATGGAGGTGTAATGAAACACTTGTTCTGTGGGAAACTTTATGAATTGTTCATGAATACTATTAGCCAAGAATTGACTGAAATTGAACGTAATGGAAGGCTTGCTGTCTATGGAAAATATGGAGAGGAATCCTAAAATGGGCTCAGCTACCCACTGATAAGAAAAATAACCTAAAATGTAGTAAATTATGGATATAATTTGTTTGGCCTAATCAGGGAAGATGAAGGAAGTATATGGAGGATGATTTTTGGGTAATTAGGCATTCTCAAGCAAGAGTATCTCAAAGATTCTAGCTCTGATGGTGAAATCCAACTTCTGATAAAGTTGGGTGAGGGCTTATAGGGAGAAAGAAGTAGTATTTTCCACAGTGTGAGCGAGCATCATTTGGTCAAGGGACTGGGCAGTAATTGTGAAGAGACTGTCACCTGAACGGGCCATGATATCTCTTTGGGCAAGGACATAAAATGCTTGACACCTTCTGGTAAAATCTGGGGCTTCGAATGTCAAGGGGAAAATCTAATGGGGGAGTTTGGACTCTTAGAGCCGAATTTCATCAGTCTCACCTACATGTTTATCTTCTAACCAACTATATAACTCAGGAAAATCATAGTCACATTGGGCTTCATTAATCTTGTAATCCCTATCGGCGAATGGTATATGAACTAAATATACAGAATAGGGAATCATGGATTAATAGAATTATCTTGAGTCTTATTCTTCAGTGGCATGATTGTAAGAATCTGAGAACAAAAGGAATCTACATAAGACCTTACCAGGGAAAATGTTTGAGTAACAAACTGTCAGGTAAAAGAAATAGGGAACTATCAGGTTTCTATCATCGTTTGGTCATGGAATAACTCTAAGAGTAATCGTTGTGCAAAACTATCAACAACATAAGACAAAAATTAAAATAAAGAGAGCGATAGGATGAGCAGTAAAGAAAGAAGAGTGTTGGGTTCAAAAGGTTTTAAACGCTGGGAAGGTTCCATTGAAAATGGCATGGGACCGTTATTTTTTGAATGGTTACCGAGGAGAATCAAATTAATGTCAAACGATTATTTTCTGAGAGGGAATTCAATAGGCCAATGGTTATGAAATGTGGTGGGAGGAGAGTAGTGGAGGAGTCATGGTGGGGCACATAAGAGTGGGCAAGGGAAAAGTGGTTTTCAGAGGGGGTAGCAGGCAATATGTGGTTTTGGTG
>APFE030808447.1:120814-132016 GCA_000404065.3 Pinus taeda
GGAGATGAACTGGATTTTTCTTGATCTCCCATCTAGCTAAGAAAGTTTTATGGAATGCATCAAGGTTGGCTATACTTCCTGCAGGTAAACTCCTAAACCATTTTTTGACATCACCTCCTAAATTTGAGCAAACAATCTCATTTTAACATCGGCTTCATCTACTTCTTGAAGGTCAAACACATCATTCATTCTATCCACATGCTATTGAGGAGTCTAAGAACGAGTGTTATCAAAGGTCACAATTTTAGATTGGTAATATCCAGGATAACATTTAGTTGGCCTGGTAGCACCGAAGGTGCATACCTACCTGCCATAACTGGTCTGGAAGATTAATTGGAAGATGGACCTGATGTAGGTGTAGTTGTGATAACTACATGGATAGTAGGAATAACAGTTTGAGATATCATAGGTGAGGAAGTTGAGACTATCAAATGAGTAGAAATGGGAGATTTTAGATGAACAGACTGGGAAGATTCGGTAGACAAAGAGGTTGTTGCAACTGTTAAAGCAGAAAATTCAACAGATTGTCGAATATAAGCTTCTTCAATAGCTTGGCCCAAAACTGAAACTAGACCTTGTACTTTGTCAAATCGTTGTAGGGATTCAAGATCAGGATCTATTTTAAGAAGATGGATTTGGGGTATGTATGGTTGCATTAGGGATTTATCAATGACAGACTAATCTACAAAAGCCTCAAATTTTTATCTAAAAAAATTATGCTAGAAAGGAAAATCGAACTCTATATCTTGAATAGTTTAAAATTTCTCTGGAAGAGAGTTATACCTTGATAAAGGACTATTCTTAGGAAGAGAGGTGAATCTAGACAAAGGACTATTACTACCTTGACTCTCTGTAAGACTTCTCTTTCTCACCAATTTTTCTAGATTATCCACAAATTCAGCAGGGTTGGGATTAGGGTGAGCTCTCGTGAAAATTATTTTGGGAGCTAGGTCTATTAAAAATCATCACACAAATAAAAATCAAATCAATGACACACTAAAATATATACAAAATAACAACCTGAGATCATGTATTTCATAATTATATATAAATTTTGATTTATAGAAATATTGATTAAATACCAGGGAATAATGATTTTTCAATCTAAAGATTTTTTGTCCCCAGTATGGTCGCCACTATGTTGTCGTTCAGTATTTTTGACGTTGAGGGAGTAAAGGCATAGGAAAACATCAAAACCACTTTGGAAGCTAGGATCTAGCCCTACCATCTTCAGAGAAGGATCTCTTTGTAAAATTTAGCTTTGTTTTATGTAAATTTTAGGCTATTTATGAATGGACTCTTTGTTTTAATTTGATTGGTTTGGTTGATATGAGTGTTGTAATTCCATTGGGTAATCGAGTCTATAAATTAAACTGGATTTTGCATCAATTTCTAGAGGAGTTCTCATAGGGCAAGCTAGGTTGCACTATTTGGATCTTTTCAAAATATAAAAGGATGGTGATATAGCAAAAGTGTAAGGTTCAGTAGAAATCTATGAGCAATTAAGAATTCCTTGATTTGACTTTAGTGGAAAACATTAAAATTACCAACAACCAAAATAGGGTGCTCTAAGTAACAAATTCTATTTATCACAATTTCTGTTAGGTAATTCAGATATTCAGAATAAAAGTGATGGAAAAACAATGTTTAAACACATAAACAGAAGAGACACATCACCATTTGGTACACCACATGAATCATGTGAAAGTTCCTTTTATTATTGATGCTTTCAAAAATACAATATGCAGAAGAAATTGCATTCACAAATCAACCCTTAATACTTCAAACAACAAAGTATAAATAATGAACATTACAAAAATCCTTTACAAAATAGTTGTCAAACCAATAGTGTATTATTAGCCTAATTACAAACAATATGATCTAATCTCAGAAGAAGAATAGGCCACGTAGACAACTAAAAAATAAAGGTCGCCCTGTTTTGATGGTTTCGATTATTGAGTCAACCTGAAACTGTGTTGCATTGTTGAACTGATTATCATGATGGTTTCTGCGTTGGCAATTGTTTTATTGTTTCTGAATTACCCTTCAATCTAGTAAATTGACCAATTCTTCCCATCTCTTTTCATCTAGTATGTTCAATTTTGTTACCCTGCAGTTAATTTCATTTACCTCTATGTATTTGGAAAAAGTTGGCTTCACAATAAAAATGTGTTTTACCTCATTTAGTATATAGAAATCATTTGACATGGTTTCCAAAAATGCCCTTAATGTCATGTTGCCCTTTATTCCACTAACCTTGATACTCTTTCTAGCCATTTCTTTCATCTTTAGGACATAGTCTTCCTGAGTGATTAATTTGTCATGTATTACATAAACGTTGGGCAGTCCCTTTTGTATCAATGCTTTAATTTCGTTAGTGAACCTGTTTACTTGCAGCTCCAAGGTTTCACACCTTTCTTCCAACTGATCAATAATACTTCTCTTTTTCAAGACTTTATTAACTTCCAAAATAGTACCATTTCTATCACTGATCCCTACTTCTTCATTCTCATACTTGGATTTAGAGTTTAAGAACCTGATTATGTTAAAGGCTTCTGTGGGCATTTATCCCAGCTTCTATTTTCCCTACATGATAGGTTATGTAGCCTTTTCTATCATCTCTTTCTACTCAAATATGATTCAGATAGAAATCCAAATCTCATTCATAGATTTTAGTATATTCATGCAAATGGTTTCCTTGGCTTTGGTTCAAGGTCTGACCAATTGAAGTTTCTCTCTCTACCTTCTGCAACTTCTCCAACAGTCTCTGGGATTTCTGCATTTCAGTAACCCAAGTAGCTTTAGCTTTGGCCTTTTGTACTTCTAAATCTTTGAGTTGGCACTGCAAAGTCTAAATCTCCTTTGACTGGAGTGACATGTTCTCTAGTGTCTCTGTCACTTGTTCAGCACTCATAGTCTGAGTGGAAGAAGTGACGGCAGTGGTTGTCCCTGTTGCTGCAAGCTAAGAAATGGGTATGGCATCCAGGGGGACAATGGCCATCTTACTGTCTTCTTTATCCTTTATAATTTTTTCCAACTCTGCCTCCATCTACCTAATCTATATATTCTGCTCTATGATCAGCTTCATCATGTATGCCTTCTGTGCTTCAGTTCTTCAATGTCCTTGGTCAATGGATCTGTTGGGCATGGAATCCCCCCAAGGCATGTTTTGGGGCTTAAAGCCCAATTTTTGACCGAGTCTTCTTGTAAAAGCTCCGCGAATTATGGGCACGGGGCGCGAAATTGTAATAGAGTCATAGGGTTTTCCACCCTAGTTTTTGTAATGTAATGTTGGTTGGATAGACCTACCCATGGTCCACGAACCAAGGAATTGTATAAATAGAAAGAGTCTCTAGGTGTATAATATAACTAATAGAAGATGGAATAGAAGATAGAGGAAGAGGAGAAGTCTAAAGGATTGAGTCGAAGTTTAAAGTGTGTTTGTGGGTCATAGAGTAGGGGAAGGCTCTACAGCTGAGTATGCAGAGGCCTAGTAGTCCACAGCTAAGTGCGCGGACCCCTGCAGCTGAGTGTGCAGGGTAGGTCGAGTCTATAACCATTGGGAGAATCAATAAAGATAAGTCTTACTATAATTATGTGTATCATTTCCTGGTTTAATGCATGATTGGATATAATTTGCAAGTATACTATTTATTTACTGCGCAAACCCGTATGAATGTTTTGTATTACTAGTTATAACTTAAGGCATTCAAGTAAGCGAAGGTAATTAATTAGTACTGGAAGATAAGTAAGATCTCGAGTAATATCGCAGAGTGCAACACAGACCCTGGTTAGGGGAAGGCTGTGTATCAGGCCGCGAGGAATGGGAAGTGCATGAAGCAACCTGTGTGGAGGAACAAATAGAGGACCAGTCAAAACTCTTAGACATCTCAAGGGTGTAGAAACTTGGTTCTAGCACCATCCCATACTACTTTGGGTGAGATCTCAGTCCGTGCTCTGTGGACTATTACCGAAAGGGCCAGTAGTACAGGGATTTGTTTGGCTAATTAACTCCAAACCTGGGTCGGGCCCCAATAAGCCATCAAATGGTTCCTTTACTGGGACCGGGATCTTCATAGAGATGTCTAATGTCGTATCACTGGAATTTGACAAAGAGAGGAATTGAAGATTGGCTGGACAGAAAGATTCACGAGTTCGCGGCATAGGAAAATAGGAATCCACGACTACCAAAGGAGGAGTGGTTAGGCTGCTACTTGTATACGGAGATCCATGAAATTTTCTTTGCATCCTTCCACACTGAATTGTACGAGTGGATCATGAAGCTAGCAGATAGTCAAGGAAGGTGTAAACTTGACAAATCTAATGTGTGGACACCAGACTTGGTGTGCAGACTAGAAGCATTAGAAGATAAGGTCACACACACTGTGGGTCACTGGCTCAATTGAATCATAGGAGAATTCATCACCGAATTCGTGGTAGATACTTCAGTCAGCTATAGCGAGGCAGAACGATGCTTCCTCAAGGGACCACAAGGTAAGTATATTAAATCTTTGAACACTTCGATTAAAATGCTACTATGTGGAAAGTAGGTTATGTGAATAAATTGATGTTTGGGGCTACGCGGAGTGGGATAATCTATAGAAATGAAGTTAGAACAGAACTAGAAACTAGCCCCTTGATTTCACCTCCACGAGGGGCCAAAGAAGAGCTCGCGAAGGTCTTGCCAAGAAGTGCAATAAATATGATAAGGTAGAGAATTCTGTGCATACCACCCCCACCCACACCCCCACCAGTTTCACCATCGTCACCCCCGTCTTCGCCCATACCTCCTCCACCACCACCGCGAAGCAGTATGGAAAGCGCGATAAAGCTACCAGTATTCAAGGGAGTAGGGAATGAAGATTCGGACTAGTTTTGGTTCGTGATAAAAGTTGTATGGGAAGCATAGGCTGTCACGGATGACAATATAAAGAAGGCAACATTGGTCAGTGCTCTGCAGGATCGCACACTGACCTGGTACATTAAACATTCCAATGACAATCCGAATGCGGGGATCACGAATATCTAAGCTATGCTAAACAAAGAATTTAGTAGGCCAAATTTAGAGGCACAGTTGATCATTGGATTCAAGGAAATCACAGTGCTATCAGGAGAGACCCTGTGGGAATTAAATCAAACACTCAAGTGCACAATTCGCGAAGTGAACATGTCATTAACATATGGCCAAAACTACAAATGGTTTGTAGCATCGCTAACACTGCATCTATGAAATGTGTTGGTACAACAAAGGCTAACCACTCAGGTTGAGGCTTTGAGGTTGCGTTGAGATTGCAAGAAACTTCGATACAAGATCCTAATCTGGGAGTTCAGCAGATTCACGCGTAGTTGAAAAACTTGTGCCTGGAGATGCCTAGTTTGAAACAAGATAGGACAACCCACCCAGAGATGCGCGATGAGGTATGGTCCGTAAAATGCAAGGGCCAGGGGCACTCTTGAGATGTGCAACAAGAACTGCTAAAAATAGAAAATGCTAAAAATAGCACTGCTATAAATAGCAGTTCAGCCATTATGGATCTTAGCAACAATGGGTGAAAAGTGAAAGTGCTAAAAATAGCTTTTCTAAAAATAGCATTTCGGGATCCCTTCTTATTTTAGCCAGTCCCTGGACTAAACATAGGAAGTAAAATTCGAATTTGATGTTAACAGCTATTTGTAAATTGATTAATTAATTCATCTTGAGTTAATTAGTTAAGGAATTATGAACATGAAGTCTATGTGAGGACATGCAATAGTTTCTCCTTTGATTGAGGGATTTATCCATTAGTTAAAGAGACAAGAGTGAGTTGTAATATTGAGTTGTAATTAGTTGGCTCAGTTAATTGAGTCAAGTCCAATTATATTAATTTAACAGTTTGTTAAATTAATGAGAGTTCAGTTAGTTAATGCTTGCATGCATGTAACTACTGTATTTCAGATAACTGAGTATTCACTCATGGATAACTCATGCATGTCAATTCAAACGGAGACCCAGTTGAGATCAGATGGAGGGACAGAGTACTATCAGCTGCAAGAATATTCCATTATGAATATTCCTTGCATGCAGAAGGAATATTATTCCTTGAGGATTGCGCAGTTGGACCTAAGGTTACAATGAGTGTGATGAGGCCAATTCACACATGTGATATCATTGGACCCCAATCAAAACTACACAAGGAAATAGGAGGCTTGGAGGGCTTGAGGAAGATATATTCTATGTCTACTGAGTCGGTGAGCTGTATTGTTTGATTGCAGAGAGAGCAGGATAGCTTGAGAGCTGATTCTTTTTGTAACTTGAAAAAGATTTCCACTTGTATGATAATACAAAGTTTGGGTTTTAGGCTGGTGCTTTCCCTAGTGATATATATTCTTTGTTATGGATGATTACTTCTCATTCTCAATTATATTTATTCATGCTTAATGATGATCATATTTGTTTAAGCTTCCACAAAGTTTATGGTAAAGGTAGATCTAGTATTATGCTTTAGGACATTGCATATATCAGGTGATCAAAGGAAGAACAGTATACAAGCACGAGAAGTTCAAAGTTTGGTTTCTAAATATTTCACCTATGGCATTCAGTGGTTTAAGACTCGAATATGCCCTTGATGGCAGTTCGAATTATATAGCCTGGAAGGATCGCATGGAGGCAGTATTAGAAGATAATAGTCTAAAGGACTTCATTGATCAAGAAATCCAAAAGCCAACTGATGCTACTTGACTAGTGGAATGGAAAAAGTGTGTGGCTAGAGCAAGGAGAATCCTCCTGGAGGGAGTTCATGATCACATTGTCTCGAGCCTCCATGGGAAGGAGACTCCGTTTTCGATGTGGAAAACATTGAAATATCTTTATCAGAATAGCAGCAATCATAGGAAGCTAGTGCTGAAGGACAAGCCTCACAAGATCAAGTGCGAAAAGGGCGACATAACCTCTACATTCCTGAACAAGCTCACCACTGGCAGGGATGAGCTTGGAAGCGTAGGGATCGTGACAGCTAATGACAACATGCTGAGTCTAGCACTCGTCAGTCTTCCTAAGAGCTGGCATAGCTACTAGGACTCGGTTAATGGAAGAGAGAAACTACTAGATTGGGAACGACTTTGGTCGGATCTGATGCAGGAGGAGATAAGGCGAAACACCATGGATGGATCTTCATCAAAACAAGATGATGAAGAAAATCTAGCTTTAGTGAGAAAAGCTAAGAAAGGGAAAGGGAAGGCATCCCAATCCAAATCTTCTCATAGTGGGAAGAAGGTTAACAAGTCAAAAGTGCGACGCTTTCATTGTCATGATGTGGGCCATTATGCAATGAATTGTCCACAATGGAAATCCAAGAAGGGTTCCTGAAAAGGATATGATGGTGAGCCACTAGCTTCACAGTTTGAGCTGGATTTCTCTCTTATTGCATGCATGGTTTCATCCATGGTGGGATGTGTTTGGTACCTAAATAGTGGAGCTTCTTTCCACATGTCGGGTGACAAGAATCTTTTCAATACAATGGAGGAGAAGGAACTCCAGATGCGGATCGATATGGGCAATGATGGAAAGTACTGTGTCTCAGGTGAAGGTACAATTGTGTTTCAAAGGGAGCATGGTGCTCTTCTCACCTTATCTATTGTTAAGTATGTACCAGGTCTGAAAAATAATCTTGTGTCTATTGCTATGCTAGAAGAAAAAGGCTATGATGTAGTCTTTAGCAAAGGAAAGGTATTCCTGAGGCATATCAACAATGGACAAACACAGTGAATAGGGATTCGAGTCAAGAATCTCTACAAGCTGGTGGTAGATGACTATGTTGCTTTGAGTTCCAAAGCAGAGATGGTGCAATTTCAAGATGTTGGCGAGCTATGGCATAGAAGACTGGGCCACTTGCACCATGGAACCTTGAGGATCATGCAACAGATTTCTACCGGATTACCCAAGGGAAAACTTGAACAGATGAGTACATGCAAAGGTTGTACCTTGGGTAAGTATGCGAAATATTCCTTTCAGGATCAAGATAGTAGAGTTGGAGCAATCCTGAGGAGATTTCACTTAGATGTATGTGGACCATTCTCTAGAGCCTCCACCTCTAAGCAAAGGTACTATGTTATTTTTATTGATGATTTTTCTTGTAGATGATGGATCTACTTTATGCAAAAGAAGGATCAGACCTTCTTGAGGTTTTGTGAGTTTAAAGCCTTGCCAGAGAAATAATCTGGAAAAAAAGTAAAAGCCTTGCATAGCAACAATGGTGTAGAGTATGTTTCCCAGTAGTTTAAATATTTTGTGATGCAAAAGGAATTAAACGGGAACTGACGACACCCCATAACCCACAATAGAATGGGGTGGCTAAAAGGAAGAATAGATCTATTGTGGGAGTAGCTCGAGCAATGTTGCATGACCAAGGCCTACCACTTCATCTGTGGGCTGAGGCATGTGATACAACAGTGTACCTTCAGAACAGAAGTCCTCATCGTATATTGGGGATGAAGACACCTATGGAGGCTTTTTCAAGTGACTAGATGTGAGTCACTTCCACATCTTTGGGTCATTAGTTTACTTTCATGTGACCAAAGATGCTTGGAAGAAGCTAGACCCAACAGCTGAGTTGGGGATACTTGTGGGGTACACAGATACACCCCACAACTATCGTTTGTTTTTTCCTACCAGTCATAGGACCATAGTGCATAGGGATCTAAAGTTCAATGAGAAGAGAACCATACAAGTGTCACTTGAGAGGGAGCTCAATTTGCATGGTGATGAGGAACTTTTAGTTCTAAAGTAGGAGGAGCCTCCTGATGATGTGGATCAACCACATGTAGAGGATCCAGTAGTGGAGACCACCACTCCTGGAGAGTCTTCCAGAGATGGGCGGAAACGCTCGTGGGAAGCTGAAAGATTAATGCTAGATGCGAGAGAGAATGTGGGGCAGCCATCCTCTCATCACGGACAGAGGAGATCTCCCGAGAGATACAGTGGCTACATGGCCCTGGTTGGGGAGTGTGTAGCGACCAAACCTTCTTCTTTTCAGGAGGTAGTGCAGAAACCAGTCTGGGTTGATGCAATGGTAGAAAAGTACGATTCTATCATACGGAACAGTGTGTGGGAAGTTGTCCCTAGACCTAGGGACAAGTCAGTGGTTAGCTCCTAATGGCTTTACAAGGTAAACTAGGTAGCTGATTGAAGTGTTGAGAAATACAAGGCAAGGTTTGTTTCCCAAGGTTTCTCACATGTTGAGGATATTTACTACGATGACACCTTTGCTCCCGTAGCAAGGTACTCATCTATCAGATCGATACTAGCTCTATCAGCTCAGATGGGTTGGAAGATCCATCAGATGGATGTGAAGACGATGTTCCTCAATGGGAAGATTGAGGAAGAGGTATACATTGAGTATCCCGAAGTATTTGAGACCTTCAATTGCGAGTCCCATATCTGCCGACTCAAGCGAGCACTGTATGAGCTTAAGCAAGCACCCCGTGCTTGGTATACCAGGATCAACAACTATTTAATCGAATTGCGCTTCACCAAGAGTGAAGCAGATGCAAACCTTTACCACATCATGGTAGAAGGTAAGCCATTGATTAATGTACTTTATGTCGATGATCTGATTTTGAAAGGTGATGATCAGCTGATCAAATCTTGCAAGGAGGACCTTGCAAGAGAGTTCAAGATGAAGGACATGGGCCTTATGCACTACTTTCTAGGCATGGAAGTGTGGCAGAAAGATGGGGAAGTATTTGTGTCTCAAGGAAAGTATGCCAATCAGAAACTCAGGCGCTTTCACATGGAGAAGTGCAAGCCCATGTAGACTCCTCTAGCTCAGAACTAGAGGAATGAGGATGCTACTTCAGGTGAGGTAGTAGCTACTACAGTTTATCGGCAACTGGTGGGTTCACTTATGTATCTGGTGAACACATGACCAGACTTATGCTTTACGGTGAACCAGTTAGGTCAAGCTATGGTTCAGCTTACCAAGTTGTTTTGGAAGGTAGTGAAGCATGTGCTGAGATATCTCAGAGGCACTACACAGTACAGATTATGGTACAAATAGGCAGAGGGAGTGAAGCAACAAGGCTTCATAGATGTAGATTGGGTTGGTAGTCCATCAGACCAGAAGAGCACTTCTAGAGGAATCTTCAACCTTGGTTCAGCTGCAGTTTCTTGGTATAGCAAGAAACAGAGATCAGTTGCACTTAGCTCAGCAGAGGCTGAATACATGGCTGCCAGTCAAGCAGCATGTGAGGCCATTTGGATGCAGAAGATTCTAGTGGGATTATTTGGTTAGATGATGGATCCTACAATGATATATTGTGATAATTACAGTTGCATAAAACTCTTTGAGAATCCAGTGTTTCATGACAGGTCCAAGCACATAGATATCCGTTACCATCATCTATGGGACTGTGTAGTCAAGAGGATCATGATGTTGTAGTATGTTTCAACCGACGAGTAGGATGCAGATATTTTTACTAAGGCATTGTCAAAATGAAAGTTCGAGTTCCACAGAGAGAGGATCAAGGTTACTGATAATCCCTTTCTTGTTGAGAGGGAGGATTGAGATGTGCAATAAGAAATGATAAAAATAGAAAATGTTAAAAATAGCACTGCTATAAGTAGCCGGCTATAAATAGTAGTTCAACCATTGTGGATCTTTGCAACGATGGGTGAAAAGTGAAAGTGCTAAAAATATCTTTTCTAAAAATAGCATTTCGGGATCTCTTCTTATTTTAGTCAATCCCTGGACTAAACATAGCAAATCAAATTCGAATTTGATGTTAATATATGTTTGTAAATTGATTAATTAATTCATCTTGAGTTAATTAGTTAAGGAATTATGAACATGAATTCTATGTGAGGACATGCAACAATGTTTCCTTTGATTGAGGGATTTATCCATCAGTCAAAGAGATAAGAGTGAGTTGTAATATTGAGTTGTAATTAGTTGGCTCAGTTAACTAAATCATGTCCAGTTAGATTAATTTAACAGTTTGTTAAATTAATGAGAGTTCAGTTAGTTAATGTAGGTTTTAACCCCGTACAGAAATTACCTGCATACGAATTCTAAATCACAAGAAAAATAAAAATGCGAGAGCATAACACGTGAAACACATATACACAGAGATTTCCCACTGGATCTCAAAACCGAGACTACTAGCTTGATTTTTCATTATGTTCCTTTCAATGTTACAATACATATTTATACATGTCGAAGCATCCAA
>APFE030808464.1:20743-31049 GCA_000404065.3 Pinus taeda
AACCCCATCAACAACATTTATGTTCAATTGCACATGTTAGAGGCATGACACAATGGTCAATTGATTAGTAACATGTACATTTTGGTTATCACTATTAAAGTTGTGTTATGTTGGTTAACTTGTTCAATGACTTGTATGTCTGGTTACAATTATTAAAGCCTCACTTGATTGTTTAATGTAGTAAATGGAGTGTAAGTCTAGTTACCATTGTCGAAGGCATGTTTTGTTGGTTAAATTAGTTAACATCATATACATTCAACTATTATTGTTAGAGCCATCCAAGGCTATTAAACCCATTTAAAGTAGTGCATAACATCAATGGGGGCTTTCTTATTACATTGTGTGTGTGTCTACTGTGTTATTTTTTTTGTAAGTCGAATATTTTTCATTAATAAAAAAGAATGTACAAGGGCGTCAAAATGCATGGCTTATAATTATTTATATATTTAATGTAATATGCCTTTCATTAAGAAGAGGAAACAGACTTTGGGGGATAGGGGAAATGGCGTTGTCTAGGGGAAATGTCGATCTCATCTATCTCATCTTCACTCTCCCTTCCCTATCATTAGCATTCCTCTCCTTTTTTTCTTTATCCACCAACACCAATAATAGACTTTTTGTTATGTAGTAGCATTGGATGACTCAGGACAAGGGTTAGAGCTCATATGTTTATCTCTGGTTTCTCCTTGGGGTTTCTGAACTTACGTATCTTGCTTTAAATTCTTCTTAAACGTCCCAAAAATATCCTTTCCCATCTCTTTTTCATGAAACTTCATCTTGCGAGCACAATATTCATCCTAAATTTCCTTTGAAGATTCATGTAGCCATTTTGCACCAAGGCCTATTCTTGGGGGGAGATTGGGAGGATCTACATTTGTCAACAAACCTTTTTATTGTTGTCCCATGCCGCCCCAAACTTTATAGCCCATGTTTGTAGCCAAGATATACCCTCTTCCATATGTAAACTATTTATGAGATTGATAAAAATAGAAGACTGAGCTCTTCCATGAGCTTTTCTTTGATGATGAGAATGACAGTGAAATGTTCATTTTTAACTGTACACCTAAACAAGCTTAGAGACCCTTCCACCTCACTGGCTTAAAATATGGACTTAAACCATGGAATAATGTGACATTTTGAAGCGTGTCACTCTAGTCCCTTTGACAAGGAGTGACATGACACCTTTTGTGAAAGAGCAACAAGAGACTGTTGCCTCTTGCCCCTTTGAAAGTGCTGAAACTTTTTAGAAAAAGGGTAGATGTCTAAAAACATCATGGAAAAAGGTTTCCAAAAATTTAAGAATGATTCCATTTTATTGAATAACTACTACAATAGACTATCGCCTCTTCCCCCTTTGAAAAAGGTGAAACTGTCTAGAATTTTTTTTTTTTCTAAAAACGTTGTGAAAAAAAAGTTTCCAAAGCATTTAAAAATGATTTTGTTCGATTGAATCACTACTACATGAATTCATCTTAAGATTTCATTTTATTTATTAAATTTATCATAATCAAAATTCCCCATGGAAGACATTGAGAGGCATTAGAAGATATATATTTTTTTTTCATAAGAGCTTGTTAAAACATACCATGGCAATTTAATAACTTTATTTAAGACATTTTGTCTCCCGCGTACCAGTCACCAAATAAAATTTCGAGGTTGGCGATGCCATTTTTATTCAAACCCTCAAGGAGCTTTCAAGAATGGAAGAAGAACAATGGGCGATGCAATTTTGTTCATACCTTGGATTTTTGAAATCTGGAGAAGGTTTCAGCAATTTTGTTCAAACCATGAATTTTTGAATTCTAGAGGAGGTTTAAGCAATGGAGACCAACGTTTTGCTACGATTATCCTATTTTTCCCTTCCATTTTGATAGAGGCAGGGGATTGTTGTGGTTTTGTGTAGGGAACGAGACACCTAACTAGAACTTTTGCAGCTCCTTAATTTCGCTATGGAACCCCAGACCCACATAAGGTTCAAACAGGGATTTTCCTTTCCACTGTCACCTAAAAAATGCCCCTCTCTCTATAGGTTGTCGTCTTCTCCTCCAAGGCAATGAAAGAGGTTGATAGACCTATTCCAGAAATTCTAGGCTCGAGTAACTGATGAAAAAGCTTTGGTTGTTGGACATACCCTTCAGAATCATACATTTTCCCTAGCATAGGCAACAAAAACCCCTCTGAGGCTACTGTAGCAAAGGACGTTGATAAATCTGGGGAAGAGGGAGAAAAAATTCATGGAGCCCATCGACCCACCAAGCCTTGGGAAAGAACTTTCGACTGTATCCATTTCTCGCAGCGGTAAGTCTCTATCTGACTCCAGTTCTATTATCGAATTTCTATCTTTGGAAGATTTGATGGTTATTGAAACCAAAGTTAATTAAAGGAAAGGGCAAACCATAGTAAATTAAATTCATTTTGAATCCATCAAATAAAATAGACTTCTTTGACTAGGACTAATTCTATCCTAGCTTTAACTGATGGAATGCAAATTTTGCAGCTATGAAAAATAATGTGCAGCATGCACTGAGCATGGGTACTAGAAATTACTAATTAGAGTATATAAAGGTTTTTTAAACCCAAGATGTAAAAGTAATATAAAAAGTGATGGCTCTAGGCTAAACCCACGTGTGCGTCCTGATTGCCTAAATGAGTTTATATGAGAAGAAATGTTGAGATGCATTTGGCTTAGACACCAATAACAGTCATACCTATTTAAATGAGATTTTAGAACATTGTGTTTCAGATTTCAAGATCCTTGAAATGATCTTTATTTGTCTTGAACCCCCTTTCCTTTGATACTAGAATCTCAAAGACACATAAAGGTTGATCCTTTACCTTCAATAAGCATCTACCCAATCGAAAACCATGAACAATATTTTTCAAACCCTCTTGATTGATGTCCAAGGGCCAAGGATACTTCACCTTTTGTAGCCTTTTATACTTCTCTGTGAGACATACAAAGCCCTAATACAAGGCCGAAGGCATGTTAATGAGCTCAAGAATAATATTATATATATGAGCTTAGATGCTAGGAACTTTATAGCTTCAGATATGATTTTATATAAACCTGCAACAGAGAAGGAATTCTGAGTGAGACACTATGTCCAAACCAAATTCAATTTAATCGACTTGAGTGGATTGAAATAGAGAGGAATTATTGAGGATACCGGAGCTTTGTCATATGTTTAAAACCACTCTTATCTATCTATCTGTGGGGTTCATAGGAACAGGCAGATGACTGGAGAAAGCAGAGTTTAACAGAGAGCATTGACTCTCTCTTCCCAAAGGAGGCAAGTATAAGAAACCTGCTGCATTTGGATATCTTAAATTTGATTTCTCCCCTATTGAGCAGAGAATTGAAAATAAATTTTATTTACTGGGCAGGTGATTAATGTCATAACAGCGAACACAGAGGACTCGGGAACTCTAAACTTAAATATTGATGGATGGAATGATTTATCTTCCTCATGGGCATTAGAAAAGCCCTCCAAAGTAAACCAAAGGGATATTACTAACTCTGAGGTACGATTGGTGAAGATTTTGGTTATTGTCACTATTAAACATGTAAGGAAACCTATGTGATGATGATCTATGTAGTTGAGTAGGGTTGTATTAAGCAGGAAGTGAAAACTGACATTAGCAAGGGTGCTTCTCTATTTCTAATAGTGTACATCAAGCAGAGGCAAACGACTTCTGGAGACAGCTCATAAAAGTTACATTCACAACAAGATGTTGTTATCTTCAATGAAGAAGGCAAGGAAAATCCTGAGGGGGGTAAAATGAATGACGAGGTGCAGAAAAAAACTTCCAATGACGAAGAACTTATTACGAGGTTTCAAGAGGATGACATAGGAAGTGAACAGCGAGACGTCAAAGAGAATGCTCTTGATGGTATGTTTTGATTTTCCCTGGTTAACTGATCTATGATGTTGGTAGCCTACTGTAAGGTAATGTCTAGTCAAACTCCCACGCAATGGTTGTTGTAATGCAAACCTTTGTAGCTTCAAGAAAGTCCTGTTAACACCCAGGTTGTTCCCTATGACTCCCAAGGGAATACGGCCAGGGTAACCACTAACCAATCTTTGGAGTATAGGTCCTAGCCTACCTATAATCAGAGAGGTCTCTCTCTTTAAGTTTAGCTTTGTTTTGTGAAGATTTTAGGCTAGTTATAAGTTTCAGTTTTTTGTTTGAGACTTTGGTTGTGAACTGTTGTTGTGAGAAGGGCATGAAATGTGTGAAAGATGCTAGTCCATTGGGCATATGGAGTCAGAAATCTGAGACAGTCCTGGTGCTTGTGATGGAGAAAGTTTTATTGCAAGGCTAGAAGGCTATTCTTAATATAACTTCTGATTAGTGAGTGAAACAGTGGGAAATGGAATTACGGACAGTGTGAGAACAATTTGAACAACAATTTCTACTTAGTAGCATACATGAATTACTAAATAGTAACTGTGAAATGTTCAGGGTTTATTGGAGCAGTTAAGAATTCCATTTAAACAGCTAAAGTCATAGAAAACATTTATAGTAAAGACAGATTGAGATCAGGGTGTCTCCATGGACAAATCCTGACGTATTCTTTTTCTTTCTTCCTAGATTTAGAACAACATATGAGAGATGTGAGTTAAACAAATAATAAAACATTAACAGAGATAGAGAACACTTATTATATTAAGCCTTAGAACTAGAATCCTGTAGCATTCAATGGTTCCAAGACAGCATGCATCAGTAAGACCCAATTCCTATAAACTCCAAGCTTTGTTTATATCATTCTTCCAGAATTACAACCGAGTTTTCCTTTTTTAACAAGAAACAACAACCACCCCCCTGCAAGCTTATGTGAGGGGGAATATATACAATCAGTTTTACAAAATATCTGAACCGCTGAGTCACTTGATAAATTAAATACGCTCACCAACTTTAGAAAATAGCAGATAAGGAAGTTATTGCTTCCCTAAATATAAAATAAATAGTCTTTAATTCTGTCAGAAATCTTCTTGACCTTTGGAGGCCACTGAGTTGGTTGAGCGTTCTGCATTAATGCTGAATGATGTGTCTTTATACTTTGTCATGCTGTAGCTTTCTCGGCACTGTTACCTGTAGCTTCCAGTGTTTCTTTTAGTGGCCGAATCTTCCTGCCGAGTTGGCTCACTCCACTCTTCTCCAGTCATAGTGTATGCATCATATTTTCTGAACATGATGACTTATGTTTTTTGATGGAAATTTTTGATGAAAGCCTCCTGTTTACAACAACAATTGTATCATTTTGGTCCACCACTCCTGTGTAGGCAATTGATGTCTCAAAATTGCATCTAAGGTTTCATCTACCTCTGTGTATTTGTAGAAGTTTGGAGGCACTTCAAACAAATGTCTGATCTCATTCATAATAAAAAATAAGTTCTCTACTCTGTCATAGAGACTTTGCCCAGATGCTGGCCCTGTTACCTCTGAAGTAGTTGATCCTTGAGTGATCTGATTGGTGGCAAATGTGTTCACCCTTTTTGCATAATTCTCATGTGATAGTAGTCTCCCTGCACTGTTCAGCAAGCCAGGAAGACCTCTGCCCTATAATGCTACAAACTTATCCATGAATCTGTTGACTTCTGTTTGCATGTCCTAGCTTCTTCTATCCAATGTTTGTACCAGGCTTTTCAATGTGAGGACCCTCTTTATCAGCTAGATGGTTTCAGTTCTCTTGGAGATTCCTATTGCTCCAAGCTGAGGACCTGTGCGGTTATTAAGCACGTTGATCATTCTGTTGGCTATCTCAGGCATACTGCCTAGAGATGCCCTTGCTCTATGGAATTCCTTTTGTGCTTTGCCTATGAGCTCCATTTTCTCATGGATAGTCTCAATATACTTCCATTGATCTGTTATTGATTGGCCAATGTTGTGCCATAAAACTGTCTTGACCTCAGCCACCACTTTGTCAAGGGTGAGCTCTTTCTCCAGCTCCTTTATCTTCTCTTTGAGAGCTTTTATTTCTCTCCCTTTTTCAGCTACATTCTACTTGGATTTGTCATATTTTTCATTTATCTTAGCTAAATTCTCCTTGGCTTCATTTAGCTCCGTCATATGGGCTTCTAGGATCTTGATTTCACTCATCAATTTCTGCATATCAAGGCTCGGAGCCTGCTCTGAGGTTGGTGCTGGTGCTGATGTTGATGGAGCTGTCTGCCCTGTGGGAGGAGCAGTAGTCTGTGGGGGCTCCTCAAAGGTTTATGATCTCTGGAGGGGGCTGAGAAGTTTGACCTCCTTCTTTCTGTTGTAGGGCTGCCTGTAGTGCAGCCTCTGTCTCTTCCAGCTTCCCTTGTGTTTGCACTAGCTGCTTGTGCAGTCCTACCAGCAATGTTGCTACATCCTGAACCTGTCTTTGCTGGGAAACCTCTTCTGTTTGAGGGTGAAGGGTTGCTGGGATTTTGATCATCTTTCTTAGAGCTACAAGGTCTGCATCTCTTATTTTCAGCTGCGTTTGTATAGAATTTGGATCCTTTGGGTCATGCCCAAGCTCTATGATTATATCCTCCAAAGACCTGATCCTGTTGTCTTTGGCCTGAGAGGATGCCTTCTCCAACTCAAGTTGGGCAACTGTATTGTTCAGGTTGTTTTCCAACCTATTTGCCAATAAGGTTTTATATGCCAATGTTGAATATACCATCTCACCCGTTTGCTTTTGAAGTTCTATTTGGTCCATAGGGTGGATGTCCTTGGCAAGAACCTCAAGGTTGTTTCTTATATAGTCTGCAGTTGACTGTGGTTGCAGCATGGTTGGCATGAAATGACTCATGGTCATTTTCCCTTCTGTTATGTCGTAGGCTGACATAAGCCTCTGCTGATTGGTAGGGGCCATCTTAAGCAACTGGTTGTAGATCTGGATCCTGAGTGGCTCATTTCTCCTTTTAATGTCGATGAATTGTTGCTTGATGCCTGTCTCAGCTCTCCTTTGTTGACTTGAGGAGCTGACCTCTCCTCCAAGGGTTCTTTCCTGTTCCTGCTGAAAGGAACTGGCAGATGCCTCCATGCTCGGTGGGCCCATGCCCAATGATTTCCCAATAGGCATTTCTTCCTCGGAGAGGGAATTCAATCTCTGCCTTTTCTCCCCTTGATTTGTGGATGTGGTGAGGGGAGTCTCCTGCTCTCTATCCCTCTACTTTCCATTTTCTTCTTTCTGTGGAGTTTGCATCCCTGAGGCCTCCACTGTCTTTTCTTGCCGAGGAGGCACATTCTCTTGAGCCTGTTGCTCAGTGGATATTGGGGCTTCAGCTGTTTGTTCTTGCTGTATTGGCTACCCCTCTTTTTGCCCTTTTTCTTGCTGTTCTAATTGCTTTTCTGCTTGCTGTTCTGCTATAGGAGGAGGTTGTTCCTGCTCCATCTGCTTCCTTTTATCCTTGCTTTATTCCTGTTGAACAGTTCTGGCTGCTTGTTGCTATGCTGTAGAGGATGAGGCAGCTGCTACAAGTTGCCTTTGATAGGAAGAGGAAACCTCCCCACACGTTTCCAAGTCAGCCTCTTTCTCAATATTCTTTGCTTCTCTTTGTAGCATTTGCTCTGTACCTATTGGCTCTTCTAGAGTGCCCTCTTTCCAGCTTAATGAATTGGCATATTTCTCAATATGAGGCAGTCTCACGTGAGCATAGCCACCCAATTTGTATTTTACCCTCCTGAGGGAAATGAAATGATTAGGGTCATAAGGTACCCATTTGAAACTGGTTTGTAGTTTGAGGGTCTCTAGGATCAAATTTGCTTCCTTCCATCCTTCCTCCCTTTTGTTGTATAAAAATGGTCCCAGCTGGTTCCTTACTTTGAGTTGCACCTTCTTGTTTTTACTATGGAAATGGACAAAGTCTGCATTTCCAAACTGCCTAAAAAACTCTAAGGCAAAAAGTGTCATAGGGACATATCTTGGCAGCCTATAAGGGTTTAACTCACAGCCATATATTCTGATTACTGTATGGTGTTGGTAAAAGTACCAATTATCAATGCTGTAGGCCTTTGAGAGGTGAAGAATCCTTTGCATCTCCTCTGTCAATCTGGGAGGAGGGACACCCAATAATAAGGTCATAGCTGGATGGATAAAAAGGTCTATGAATTCACAGTAGGTGTAAGGTGAATAAGATACATGATGAAAGACTGAAGACCAAAATATTACAGACCTTGCATTTCCCTGGGCATTTAGTTTCTTGAGAGGAACATGGAAAGCATCGGGCTGATAAAATAAAAACAAGTGATAGATGTACCTAGTGTATTTAAACACCTTTTCCCTTTCTAGATTCATCAATTGTTCACGAATATTATTGGCAATGTATGTAGCAAAATCATAGTGCACAGCAGGAGGCATTCCAGGGGAGAATATGGACAACATGGCCATAATGGTTTCATCAACATCCTCATATGTCCCATAACCCAGGATGTAACTGATCATATCCACAAGCATTTTGCCTAGCTCATTGAGATATTGATATGCTATAGGAAGGGTGGTGGTCATAGCTTCAAATTTTGGCTGAACAAATAACTGATTAATCTTGATGATCTGAGCACTGGACAGCTTGCCCCCTTTTTCTAGCAAGTCATTGATGGAGAGAGGAGTTAGGGGCTTTGCAGTGTGAAAGTGTAGCATCTCATTAATGGCCTCAGGGGTGATATGGAACAATACTGAGCCTGAGGGGCTGAGAACAGCTCTTTGACATGGATCATAGCTGAAACGTCATTCATTTATCAAGTCTGGGAGGACATTGACTTGAGGGAGATTGTAAATGGGCAGGTTGGAGTCACAAATCCCTAAGATATCAACTCCACTGAGATATTGGGCCTTTAACTCATTCAGCAGGTGAATATTAAATTTGGAAGTCATGGCAGATGAGTCTAGCATCTGGTAATCTCTATCACCTAGGGCCTTCCACTCTAGCTCTCTGTGTGGGGCATTCAGAGGTTGAATATTCAGGGCTATTGGCGTTTCCATGGTTAAGCAGTACTTATGACTTGTACTAGAACTGGTTTCAGTGGGCAGAACAACACAGAGGGGTATTTTTGCAAAAGTAGGGCAAATTGTAAGGGAAAATGGGGTAAACTGTGGTGATAAAAGTGTAAAATGCTCAAAAGAGAGTTAATTGAGCAACTGCAGGGATTAGTAGCACTGTTTTCCCGGTGAATTAGTGCAGCTCAGGTTTTAAGTCCACGAATGCGCGGATAGACTGTGAATTTAGGAAAATGTGACTAAATGTGGGCTCAACAGGTGAATTTCGACCTTACGACTGAAAACGAATGCTGGTCACCGGGGATTTGCTGGTAAATACAAGGTTCCTCACTCTTTTTAATTCAGTTTTGGAGAATTATGGACACAACCAAGCGCGGAGGGAATGCTTTGGATAAATACCCGGTGAATTGCCGGAAATGGTCACAAATGCAGGTGGGTTGAAGGTGCCAATGGTCTTCGGGTCGATTTCTGCAGGTTGGCGACAGATGGTCGTAATTTGCATGCAGAGGTGAGCAACAGTCTTTTTGGCAAAAGTGACAAAAAACATGAATTTTGGCTAAAATATGGACTTTTTGGGTTTTTGGCGCATTTTTGGATGACGTCAGCATGACGTCATCAGGTGGGGGTCAGGGTCGGGTGATGTCAGCATGACGTCATCGAGTGACGTGGCAGCTTGTGAGTGGTCCACGGGGATTGTATAGGTGGCGGACATGTCAGAGCGCTGGTGGGCGGGGGTGCTAACAGGGCGCCGAGTCGAACTGACGTGGGCGTGACGTAGCAGTGACGTGGGCAGGCGGTGAAGCACAGGCGGTAAGTGGTTTTCTCGGACCGCTCTGGATACGGTCACGGTATTGTTAGAGGGTGGCCCGAGAGAATATGGGGGTGACATGTGGCAGTGGCCTGACGTCACCCTCTGACAGTTTCTCGGGCGGTAAAGTTCGATGATCGAGGCCCGTCCGATATGAATGTGGGCCGTTGGATGGGAAAGCCCAGATCCGACGGTCGACGGGTTGATGAGGTGCAAGGACAATACGGAATGTGCAGATGAATAAAATATATTTATTTATGAAATGTGTGCCCGACGAACATTATAAAAAGTGGGTTTTTTGGTTTTTTGCAGAGTTACGGGTTAAAATGGGATTTTACAAAGGTTTATTTACAAAGCGGGTTTAGGTTATTAATCCAAGAAAATCCCAGATTAATCCCAAGATTAATTTTCCAGCGCTCTTTGGGTCGC
Organism: Pinus taeda; assembly: GCA_000404065.3. Taxonomy (NCBI): domain Eukaryota; kingdom Viridiplantae; phylum Streptophyta; class Pinopsida; order Pinales; family Pinaceae; genus Pinus; species Pinus taeda. The sequence goes on from APFE030808464.1 coordinate 30,952, forward strand.
ACTCAATGTTTTAGCGTTTGAAACCATTCAAAACGATACATAGAGCTATAATGCTCGGGGAAGGGGATATATAGATATTTTGGGTTTTTTGCCAAATT
>APFE030808465.1:1349-19149 GCA_000404065.3 Pinus taeda
TCATCCCTTGCTTCATTTATCCAATCTAGTTGGATAATAGAAATAGCACAAAAGAATGCTTCCACATCCTCATCCTTGAAGAGTTGTCCCATTCGGTAAGGTCGTCGTTTTTTAAGTGCATGTAGTATTGCTAACATTTCCTTCTCATAAATAGCTTGCTTGATATGTAGCGGTAAAAATACCCAATCACCTACATCAGAACACTTTTTACTACGATGTTGATCTACCTGTTGTTTCATTTGATTTTTCACTGAAGTGGCATTATCCTTTAAAAGTTGGAGAACTTGTTGTTGATGCTCGATGTGATCTTTCATTGCTTGAACCTTTTTCTTCTTGATATGTCCTTCTATGTATAGAGTTTGAGGAGTGATAATTTCTTCCAATCCTTTAGAAGATATGGTCGGATTCATTTCTTGATGCTCGATGTGATCTTCTATCTTGATAGTTTGAGGAGTGGTAATTTCGACCAATGAATTACAAGATATGGTTGGATTCATTTCTTCTTTCTCGATGTGATATTTCACTCCTTTCACCCTTTTCTTCTTGATATGTCCTTCTATCTTGAGAGTTTGAGAAGTGGTAATTCTTGCCAATGCTTTACAAGATATGGTCTGACTTATTTCTTCTATCTTTGGGGTTGGATCCGGACGTATATCCTCTTCTTTTGATGTTTCTTGATCCTTTTCTTCCTCCTCTTCATACTCTATGTAAAATAATTTCTTCTCAACACAGTTATGACCTTTAGTGCATTTTCTATCACAATTGTAACAAAGTCCCTTTTCTCTTTTTTCTTCCAATTGTTGTGGTGTAACCCATGTAGGTTGTGGAAGGCTAGGAGAAACAACACTTCCATCTTCATAACTATGAGGGGCAGAATTCATTGTTGCCATAATTTTACTTTATAGTATGTCACAAAGCCCTTTTACTCTTTCCAATTGTTGTGGTGTTGCTCTAAAGAAGGTGTTGCTTTTTGTATCCTCATAATGTGCTATCATTTCCTCTGTGAGAATTGACCACGTAACAAGTCGTTTACGAGAACAAAGCCCTTTATACCATAAAAACTGATCCGGTTCTAAATATGAAGATGCAATACATACCTTTTGTAATAGTGGTACACCATGTAGATCAAAATATTGCTCCAGCTGTCGTATCCAATTGACTGGATCCTTTCCATCAAACTTCCTCATCTTGCTTTTTCTTGATTTTAGGAGCTTGACCATGAAATGATTGTAACTTTGTACTTTTAGATCTTTAAGTTTTGAAACTAAGACCTGTAGTAGCCATCTGTGTCCTCTTTCCAATGCCACAAGTCTGACCCAAATTGGATTCTCCAAGGAAGAGTTATACGAAATTTCCCTCAGTGACTTGATTATAGACTAGTCCAGGAGAGCGAACTTGTACGACGTGCCACGAGTCACTGTTTCAACCTTTGGATCTGAAAAATGCACACAAGAAACTAAAGTCCGTCGTCTTTCTGTACCTTCTTACGAAATTTCAATCTGATGCTTAGAGAGAAAGTTATGACGATTTTCCCCAGGTCACCTGTTTGGAGTGTAATTCAGGAGTCTGCAAAAAGACAAACTTCCTTAGATCATATCTCCGAAAATGTCGCGTGAAAATCTCTGAAATTCGGACCCAAGGTTCAGGAAAATTTCTTCTCAAATGGGTTTTTTGTGTGACTTCTGAAACGTCACAGAAAAAACGTTATAGCGAAAATGCCACGATGACCTGTTTGGAGCAGCGAAACCCTAGAATCCAAAGCTCTGATACCAAATGTTATGAAACCAGCTCAAGAAAAGATAGAAAAGATAGATCAACGCCTTAGAATTCAGCCTCTTTGAGGGGGCAAACCTCCTTTACATTACATAAATGAACAATTCTTGGATGATACAAATGAAAGGACCTCCTTTCTATATATAGGAGTCTAAAGGGTCATAACATAATTAGAGCCGACATAACAATAATAATGTAGGGGCACAATAATAACAATAGCGGGCTTCTATGGGGCACAATAGTAACAATATGGGCACTGCATGGGTACATCAATATAATAAGTGGGTTGTACTAATAACAATAAGGGGTTACACTAGTAGTATAGGGGCCTAACACTCTCCTTCTTGCAATTATTCTCACAAGTGATCTTCTCCTCCACGATCTTCACTGAATTTTTCTTCTTTGATTTCCATTTTCCTTTAAACTCCTTTTTGGGTTTTGATTCCATCGTTCTACCTCCTGCTTATCCTGCTTCATTATAAGTGGCTTGGACACATACCTCACCAAAGTTAGTTAGATTAAACATGAATACTATATTGCAAATGTATTCAAGTAGCCCACCTATATACTTCATGAGGGTTTCTTGAGAGTGTAATGGAATATCTAAGATTAAGTATTTCTTTCAAAATTCCTCTATGTATTCTTGTATTGTTTTGCCTTTCCTTACCTTAAGATTTTTCCATTCAATGCCTAAGGGATAAATTTTTTTGTTAATGCAAGAAAAAAAGTCATTCCATGATGGAAAAATATTACCAATCATTCAAGTTCCATGTTTCATTTTACTCTGCCACCAAACAAGTGTTGTGCCTTGAAGCCGAATTGATGCCAATTTGATTTTTACTGCCTCATATTTAAACTATTGCAAACTATAGTACACTTCCAATCTTTCATCATTAATTCTGCATTATACATTGGAGTCAAATTTCACTTCTAACTTTAATAGAGGTTGTGATGAAGACATTTTAGGTTGTTTCAATAAAGAAGAGATATGATGCTTTTTGTCATCTTCAATTTCTTTACTTGAATGTGATGGCTATCCTTGCTTATAATCAATTTTCTCCTTCTTGAATTCATGATAAATCTCCTCAACCATGGCTCACAAGTTCATAAATGCATCCACAAAACCTGCGTTTAAACCAAAAGGATGATTGCCTTTGCCTTCTTCAGGGATCTCTTCTCCACAAGTTATTCTTCTCCTTGAACCAATTTCAAGATTTCTTTCTACATGTTCTCCTTCACCAAGTATTTATTTTCTCAATCATGCACACTTATAAAATAAAGTTATCAAAAAATGCTTTGATACCACTTGATCTGAAATCCCAATCGTTAAATTGATACATGGTTTATCAAACTTTAAAGGTGTTTTTGCATGCTTTTTAAATCACCATTAAAAATCCGAAGTTTAATGAAATGTGAAACTTGTAAACAATTTGTGGCAAAAGAAATGACAACATCAAATCACACAAAGAAAAACAACCCGATAAATTGATAACGAAGTTCGACCTACCTCAAAAGCCTACGTCTTTGAGCCTAGTCTTCAATGGGAAGGCATCTTTATTAAATCTTTAAAGCCATCAAAGTACATCAAAATTACATCAAATCCAATTATTACTCATCTTACTATGTTCTGCTCGACCTCAGAACTCCAATGCAACTGATGGCACTAAAAAAGTCTTCCTATAACTCCTAAAATAAGCTTCTAATGTTTTGCTATGTTGTTGGTCTTATCTACATAAAATCACAACTGCATAATTTTTTTAAAATTTCTCTCTGGTAGCACTTTGGTAAATATTTTATAGTAATGTGGGGGAGTTCATCCGTTCCAACTACCTCCCCATTCTCCACACACATTTAACACATAATATTAAAATTTAGATATGATATAACAACCATATACCACCACACATACTAGATAATCCCACCATATATCATACCGAACCCCCACCAGTTTACAATGTACATTATTCAAATTTTAATATGGTTTTATAACCATATGCCAACATATCGTCGTATGAACCATAATTCATTAATCATAATTACATACCATATGTTTTCTTTAATATGGTTTAAACCAAACATTGCCACTTATAATATTATACCATGTTTTAAGTATAAACCATATCATATGTACTTTATGATACATCACGTTGTCGCGAGGGGCGCAAGCTATGGTAGAGGCCGATAAGTATGGCGGTGAAGCCAAACATGGTTGGTTCCACCATTTTTTTTCCACATACAAATAGTATCACCATAAAATAATCCAATATAAATATGGTTAACAAAAAATAACTATGGCATAACGTTATAAGTCAAGATTTGGTGTGGTGAAATTGTAGTTTCGAATCCCTTTGATAGCGGTAGGTTTGACCAAAGCAATTTTACCATTAAAAACAGTTAAGTGTTTTTTCTCCTCCCTTAAGCTAGAGGAGATTTGAGCAAAAGTGAGAAGAGGGTTGTTGAGGTGCCATTTTCCCCTGTCACACTTGAAGTTTAGGAATTTTCTCAAGAAGTGTGAGATTTTGCTGGAATATTTTGGTGTCATTTCTAAGGATAATTAACTTCTTATAAGATAATCTTGAATGAAGTTCAATTTTAAATATTTGTCTACCTAAACAACTCTATTGGAAGATAAAAGTCCTTGTTGTTTCAAGATTTTAAAGACTTGGTGCTTGTAAGTTGAGATAAGCATCATTATGAAGGCATTGACCACTTACCTTGGTGACTCCATTGTGAAAAAGGTATGAAATTAAATTTATCATTAAATTTGAAATTTCATTGTCGAAAATCATGTGGTGAATATGGCTCCATGGGAGTTTGATTAAAGATATAAGGCTATTCATGGGAATGTTGAAAATGGCTCCATGGGAGTTTCACAAAATGTCCATAGTGTCCTTAGATATCCAAATTAGCTTGATCAAGGTTGGCTAAAATATTATAAAAAATATGATGGTGACCCTTCTTTGGCCATTCCTCATGTTGTAAGATCACCTCGTAAAATGTTGTGGTACATGTATATATGTTAACACTATTTTCTTTATCTAGAGCATGAATAAAAGTTTTGGATTGTATGCTCTTGTAGTTTAAATTTTTTTTATCTTCTCTCAAAGATTTGATTGAAAGCTTCATAAGAAATGTGGCCCAAGATTGTAGAAGGTTGAAGAAACTTATCGAGAGCTATTATTAGTGCTACATTTATGAGGAAATTTTTCTTGATCATATTAAAGATGACATGGGAATTATTAAAGATAAAGATACCACAGACTACAACAAATGAAACCTCATTATTTTCCCCAATAATCATATTTGTGATAAATATTTAGGAATGTAAGAAGCCACACTTATGACATACTTTGAATATGTAGCAATGGTGGAAGGAAATGAACTTAAAATAGCCACAAATATCCGTGAACATCACCATGAAACCTACCTCATGGAAATAATTGTATCATTGTTTTAGGGATTGATGATGTTGATGATGTTTCTATAGGTTTCCCCATTAGAGATGATTTTATATATTCAAAGCTTAAGGAATGCAAAATTGTTTCCAGCATTAAAGAAGATGAGTACAATAGTAGCCAAAATATGTACCTCAATCCAAGCCATTTTTATTTTTAGGAAATGTCTTTGAATATGCATTTTGATAGTTTCTTTGGAAATGATTGTAAATATACCTTTTTTGTCTATGGATAAATACAAATTGTTGAAGCATCTTACAATCTAGATAAAATTCAAGCACACATCCCCCCACCCAAGAAGGCAATCAAGAATAAAAGAAAGTGATGGAAAATAAGCAACTCAAAGACACATAAAATGGCCAGACGATCTAATGTTGAAGGGACTTGGGTCTAAAGGCAAAGGGATGTTGAAAATGGTGTAGAAAACCAACAAAAATTAGAGGTGAAAAAGTTGGAAAAGGATAGGTAAGAATCTCCAAAAACTAGGATACATGAGGGGATCCTAAGGGGGAAAGGCAACACTAAAATCTAAAGTGACTAAAATAATGAAGTAACCTATCCAAAAAGGTTGTAAAACAGTGGACAAAACCCCAAAAATTAGGAGTTGAAAATGTTGCACCCTAAACTCCTCATCTCAACAAATATATTCCTAACTAGTGGAGGTGTACTCTAAACTCTAGGGTGATTTTTCCTTCCTCAATGAGAAAATATTAAGTGAATATAGTCTTAGGGGTGAGTTAGGAAAGTGTAGAATTCCTGCAGAAACTCTGATAGATCTAGAGTTCTAGTTAAATTAAACACAAGTAATTTGTTGATATTCAAGAGGGGAGAGAAATCATTTGCTCCATAAAACCAATGTATTAAATTAATGAACAATAGTAATACATGAGCAAACAAACCTCTAATCCCAAAGGGAGGTGGTTATATAGAAATTGTTGAATCTAGAAAATTAGGAAAAAATTAGTAAAAAACTAGAAAAGGCTAAGAAAAGCTAAAGGGAGGACTAAAATAGAAACAATGACTCAAGACAACCTATGCCAACTATCAACCATGAGGAAAGAATGAGGAGGGGTACATTTCCCAAGGAAGGCAACTTTAAAACATGCTAAAATGGTCTGAGGGACCAAATCCCTTGATTTAAGGGGGAATCTTCATGTGGGGCACCAATCCTCAAATAACTCAAGTGGATGAGGTGTGGTTAGGTGTGAACATGCACTTAGATGTCTAAATTGTTTAGGAAAGTGGTTGGACCAATATTTCCATAATATTAAGCCTTTAAAGGCAAAAAACAAGGGTAAGTTGGTCCACCGAGCTAGTTTACCAAAAACCAAGTGTGAACATGACTTTTAGTGCATGTGGCTAAGTCAAGGACACTTAGGCTAAAAAATAAATGTGGATGTTAGGATTATATTCCTAACACCCCCCTTTCATCCTAACTCACTTATCTAAACTGAGTCCCAGCCAAGATGTCATGTTAGGTATTTAGGTACAATAAATAAAAGATCCTCATAAAATGAAGAAAGCGGGGAAAAAACTCATGGGAACACCCCCCCCCCCCTTGCCCCCCCAAACCAAAAGAGGAAAAAAGGGCTAAATGGCTAAAAGGGCCTACTCAACTGTCTCTACCACTCCAAGCATAGCTCTCAGTTCTGAAAATTTATTTTCAGTGAAATACTTAATGAAGATGTCTACAACCTACTACTCAGTGGGGCAGTACTGCAGTGATATGACTTGGTCACGGATTAGCTCGTGGATGTAATGCATGTGAATCTCGATGTGCTTGGTCATCTGCCTCTAAACTGGATCAATTGATATCTGAATAGACCCTTGATTTTCACAAAATATGATAGTTGGAAGTGGATACTGAATACCAAACTCGAAGAGAAGCCCCTGCAACCAAACAACCTGTGTAGCTGAATTCACTGCACCTCTATACTCTACCTCGGCTGTAGATAAAGCACTCATGGATTACTTCTTGCTAGACCAGAAAAAAGGCCCTGAACCAAAGCTGAAAACATAACCAAAGGTGGACTTGCAGTCTATACCATCGCTAGCCCAATCAGAATATGTGTACCCAATCAGTGAAAGTGGGAAATCTGCAGCATAAAAGATACCAAAACTGGAAGTACCTTTTACATAACTAAGGATTCTCTTTGCAGCTTTCTAGTGAAGCTCATGGGGCTCCTTCATATATCTAGAACAAACTCCTACTGCAAAAGATATATCAAGTCGGGTGTGAGTAAGATACAACAAACTCCCAACCAACTATCAATACAGTGTACTATCCACCAAAGGTGTAGTACCCACATCCTCAAATCCGATCCCTGAAAGAAAGGGAGATGTTGTTGGCTTGAATTCTATCATTTGAAAGTGGACAAGTGTATTTGATGCATACTTAGACTATGCCAACTTGATCCCTAAAGTAGACTGAGAAACTTCAAGACCGAGAAAGTAGTGCAGCAGTCCCAAATCTGCCATGGAAAATCGATCGTGCAATGCTAATTTTACTGAATCAATAGTTGAGGTAAGGTTCCCTGTCATTAGTAAATCATCTACATAAAGTACTATCAGCAAAAAGGAATCATCATTTTGCAGCAAATAAACACTCAGATCAGATTTGCATCAAATGAATCCAATGGAAAGCATGAAAGAATCCATCTTTGCATACCAGACTCTGAGAGCCTATTTTAGGCCATACAAAGTTTTCTTTAATCTGCAAACAAGGGAAGAGTTCTGAATGTATCCCTATGGCTGCTCCATATATATCTCATCCTTGATATATCCATGATTAAATGCACTCTTCACATCCATGTGATGAACTTCCCATCTGCGAGAAGCAGCAATGGCTAAAACTAGTCAAATGGAGTCCATTTTTGCAACAGGTGCAAATGTCTCTGTGTAGTCTATGCCATGTACTTATGAGTATCCTTTTGAAACAAGTTAGTATTTTTACTTGTTGATCTCACCATCTGCAACAATCTTTGTTCGATAGATCCATTGGCATCGAACAAGCTTTCTTCCTTTCGAAAGTGGAACCAAGTCCCATGTGTTGTTTGCCATGAGAGCAGAGTACTCTTCATCCATGGCAGCCTCCCAAAGCGGGTTTCCAGCAGCCTCAGAGTGTGAATCTATATCTGAACCAAGTTTCATATAGCAATGTATGGGAATCAATGTTTCAGTGGCATCCAGAGCTTGAGGAGCCTCAAAAAACTATGATCTAGTCCTTCTCGCATTTGCAAGATCACCGATTAGTTCGCACACATCTTGCAGGGTTTTCTCTACCCAAGTTGGAAGCTGAGTTGGAGCAGCCATGACCTACTCCTCATCCTATGAATCAGACCCAAGAGGCTTCTTTGATGGCTAATCTGAAGTGCTCGAAGAAGTTTCAGACTCCTCCTCATCAGTGGCAACAAGCGGTTCCTCGGCAGGGTCTACTGAAAAATCATGCAGTGATTCTTCTTCAAACTTCACACTTCGAGCTACAAGGAGATTTTCATTGTGAGAGTCTAGCGATCTATATCCTTTGACACTATCAGGATATCCAACAAAGATACATTCAATAGTTTGAGGCTCCAAAGCCTTCCTCTTATCTGTCAGAATGTGAGCCCATGCTCGTGAACCAAAAATGTGAAAGTGCGACACTTTCAGTTTCTTACTAGTCCAACATTCAAATGGAGTGGTGCCTTTGAATGTTTTGTGAGGAATGTGGTTCTGAATGTATGTTGCACAATTAATAGCTTCAGCCCATATCTTAGGAGCTAATGATTTGTATTGTAGCATACAATTGGCCATCTATTTTAACGACTAGTTTTTCCTCTCCACAACACCATTCTGATGTGGTGTATATGGCACTGTGTGTTGTAACTGTATACCTGCATCTATACAAAGTTGCTACACATATTTGTTGACATACTCCCCCCCATTATCAGTATGGAGTATCTTAATCTTACACCTAGACTCATTCTCAGCAAGTGCTTTAAATTCTATAAGGCATTCAAATACTTCTAATTTTAATTTAAAAAAAAATACTCAAGTAAAGCAAGAGAAATCATCTATTAAGGTGAGTACATATCGAGCCTTACTGATTGAAGGCTATGGGAATGGGCTCGTTATGTCACCGTGAATCAGCCCAAGAGGTGAAGAAGCTCTTTGTGCCTTCCCTTTGTCAAACTTTTGCTCCGAATGCTTGCCAAGAATGCATCCTTGACATACACCACTTGTGAATTTAATAGTAGGCAATCCTTCTACCATGTTTTCCTTGCTGAGTTGATGCAAGTACTTATAGTTTAGATGACCAAATATTTCATGCCATAACCTACTGATATCATTAGATTTTGATAGAAATACAATGCTATTGAATTTAGGAACAAAGTGGGAGAAGAAATACAGACGAGAATCGTGATCTACACTTCCATGTGCAAGTTGTGAGCCCATGGAAATGTCGGTAATCATTGCGGAGTCCGGAGTGAACTCCACCTTCCTTCTAGAACTGGAATGAGTGATCTGATATATCAAGAGAATATTTTTGGACAGTGAGGGAACATGAAGCACATTTCTGAATCAACCCCCTTCAAGGTCTACAATTCCTTCTCCACACACCCTTGCGGGTGTGGCATCTCCCAAGTAAATTGGGGATCTGGTGCTTTCTTCGATGGAGGAAAATTCATCTTTTGATGCAGCCATATGGTTTGATGCGCCTCAATCAAAGATCCAAGCTGATGGAGTTGATATGATAGCCATTAAATCATGACCATCTCGTGTTCTCCCTCTCCCATCTCATGTTTTGTTATCACCCTTCTTCTTTGCATTCTCGGGCATGGTGAGATTGTGTTGTTGCAACTGCGTAGCCATCTCGTTGATTATTTTCCTCATGCAATTTTCTTTGGGATGTAAACCTTTGGAACAGTAGCAACAAAGTGTTATTTCCTTCTTCTTCTTCTTACCCTTAGGCAAATAATAGCTCTCTAAAGATTGTGTGGGTCTCTCCTTCTTCGATTCATTAAATTTACCCTTCCCTTTTTGCTTGTCTCTTCCACTGCTCTTTGGAGCATCAGTAGCCGCAAGTGCTTGGTTCTTTGAATGCTTTATGGCACCCATTTGGACTAACATATATTTCTCTTGAGTCAATCCTACAATGAATTCATATAATGGAGGCATTTTCCATTTTTCCTGAGTCAATATAGATGCTTGAAAAGACTATACAAATACGGAATATTTAGGGCCTAATTTCAAGAGGATCAAAAGGATGAGTTGATCTTCCTCTTTCTTGACTCCACATGCATCAAGTTCAATGAGGAGGGATTTAAAATTGGTGAATTATTCTTGCAGTTTGTTGAAATGAGTTGGAATGAGGGATATGAGTTCATTCTCTAGTTGATGCATTCTCATTTCATCCTTCTTGCCGAATAGTCCTTCTAATGTGGTCCAGACCACATCAGGAGTAGTGGCTCCACCGACATGAAAGAGGAGTTCTCTGGAAACTGATAAGTATATTAGTCCAATTGCTTCATCTAATTTATTGAAATACTTGATCTTCTCCGTTGCAGAATTTAGTTCAGTCTCTGTTCCCATTGTTACCCTGTAAGGTCCTTTGCTTTGGAGGCGCAGAGTAATCTCTATCTTCCATTCGAAGTAATTGAAAGGATTTAGAACGATTTTTGTGGGTTGAGAGAGATGATCCATTGTTTCTTGTTGTGCATCCTGATATATACCTGCAAATAAAACCGTGTACAATCCACTAGATTCGAACTAGCTCTCATACCATGTATAATTCCTGTAGAAACTCCGATAAATCTAGAATTCTAGTTAAATTAAACACAAGTAATTTGTTGATATTCAAGAGAGGAGAGAAAGAATTTTCTCCATAAAATCAATGTATTAAATTAATGAACAATAGTAATACATGAGCAACCAAACCTTTAATCCTAAAGGGAGGTGGTTATATAGAAATTGCTGAATCTAGAAAATTAGGAAAAAACTAGTAAAAAACTAGAAAAGGCTAAGAAAAGCTAAAGGGAGGCATAAAATAGCAACAATGAATCAATACAACCTATGCCAACTATCATCCATGAGGAAATCATGAGGAGGCGCATTTCCCAAGGAAAGCAACTTTAAAAAATGCTAAAGTGGTCGGGGGACCAAATCCCTTGATTTAAGGGGGAATCTTCACGTGGGGTGCAAATCCTCAAATAACTCAAGTGGATGGGGTGTGGTTAGTTGTGAACATGCACTTAGATGTCTAAATGGTTTAGGAAAGTGGTTGGACCAATATTTCCATTATATTAAGCCTTTAAAGGCAAAAAACAGGGAAAATTTGGTCCACTGAGCTAGTTTACCAAAAACTAAGTGTGAACATGATTTTTAGTGCATGTGGCTAAGTCAATGACACTTAGGTTAAAAAATAAATGTAGATGTTAATATTATATTCCAACAGAAAGAACGGAAACCCTTCCTTGCACACACACAATAATGTTGGCAAAACTAGAAAATTTTGAAAACTTTTATGAAAAATAACAGAAGGCGGAAACTGACCTAAAAAGGGTGTTGGCGCAGGTTTTAGACAGAAAAGTGTCTCCTAGGTGCAATTATTGGGCCAAAAAGTGCATTTTCCTCTCGCTTCTCTTGCTCAACATTTCTGACCTAGTTTGTGTTATCTATTTCTTGGCTAGTACCTGTGACTTGCCAGAAGATGCAGAACCCCAACAGAAATAGAAAATTTTCCAAAAAACAAAGGAGATCTAAAACTAGAAATTGAGAGGGCTAAAAATAACTAGAAAAATAGTGAAGGTAGTTGAAACAGTGGTCACCAAGGTTCTCAATTACTACACCAGTGGAGTCTCCATTTGTTGATGACTATGTAGCTAATTCCCCAACAAAATTGCCATTTGTTAGTATGAAAATTCTTGGAATGTGTACCAAAGATACTTCACTTAATTCATTGGTGACAAGTGACCCTAACAACAGAAAATGGTTTCTTCTATGCTTCATATCTGCAATAAAATGTGAGAAAACCCTGTAAGAAAATATATGATGCAAGCCCAAAACATATAACAGTAGTAAATGAAAGTGCAATAACCCGATGGAGGACTTTAAATGAATAATATTTTTATTAAAACACTTATTGAGGAAGATTTGCAACATGGGTCTATAGATCCCCCTCTGTGGGATGGGTCCTTTTGATGTCCTTGTTCTTCAGCGATTTGTTTCTCTCTGTCAATATGCATAAAACCCAAAAATAATATGGAACTCAAGTGGGAGCTCAAATGTCGTGAGATGATAATGTTGACGATGATAATGATTATGGTGAAGAATGAATGAAAAACCATCTTATTTGTAACAAACTATTGAGCTAAATTAGGAATTGGAAAATAATAGAATATTATTGACCAAGTCAAAATCTAGCCATTAGGAATACTTTATTATATTTTTTGGAGAGGGAAAGATATTCAAAATTCTCAAATATATTTATTTTGAAAGTGGTTGAAGTAATTAACAAATAAAATGATTTATTAGTCACTTTGTGAGAATTAAGAAAAGTGTGAATTTGAAATAATTCTTAAATAATGATTTAACAATTATTCTAAAAATAAAATAATCAATAATCAATAAATAGCGATTTATTTAATTATTCAAATGTGTTAAGAAATAAGTATAAAATAATGATTTAATAATTATTTGTAGAGAAAACTAAATAAATAACAATTTATTCAGTTATTCTCATGAGATTTTTGAATTTTAATCATAAATAATTTAATAAAAATGGTTTACTAAGTATTTCTTATGGTGTAAGTGAATTTACCATGGTAAAGTTAATTCCACATGGTGTATTTTGATCCACCTAGTATGAAATGGTTAGGTGACATTTTTGGGTGATAACAAAAGGGTTGTTGGACAATGGTGGCAGAAAGGTATCTAACCGCCAATGTCTTTACTAGGACACAAAAATATAGATCTAAATGTAAGTTGCAACTAGGAAAAATATGCAAGAAAGCTAAAAAATTTGAAGGAGAAATCTTGTCAAAACCCTTGGTTTGAGGCTTCAATGCTCTGCCACAAAATAAATTGAGCATTGATGAGCCAATAACACTCTATCACAAAAGAAATTAGGATGTTGCTAATATTAACAAGGATCTGGTCAAAACTAAATAGTATAAATGAAAGGGTAAAACCTAGGTGTGGATTTTTCAAGTACTAAGGGTTTAATTATTAGTTGTCGTATGACTCCTAAAAACTGTACAATATTAAGAAAAGTAAACAAACACTACTAAATACTCAAAAAAAAATACTATAAAAAGGGACCCATTGGTACTTCCCCAGCGGAGTCACCAATTCCTTTTTAACAAATATCTCACCTATACGAATAGATACTTTATTCCAACAAACATGCCCATGACTTTTCTAGATATTGAGGGTTATAGTCAAAGAGTCCCACACACATGCATGAAAACAAGGAAATAGAAAAGGGGAGGAATCATGCACACATTATTTTGAGAGAGGTGGATGTTTATTGCAACCAACTTGAAAGAACTTCAGAGATCTTTGCTTCTTTCTTTCCTTCACTAAAAATCTAAACAAAAACAATAGATTTATAAAATCCAATATTCTATAATACCTCTTAGAATTAACACATAATCGAAATCAAATACATTAGTATGGAACCAAACAAAATACAATGATATAGTGGGTGAAATCATCAACTGATTATAGTATGCCATAGTTGAGAGGCACATGATCTCTCCTCTGCAATCCATACCTTTCATCTCCCTCTCACCGCAACCCACTGTTGAGATAAAAAATGTTAGTATCTTATCGTAAGGAATCCCTTAGGTCTAATTTTTGGAAGCACTTATGTTAGGTCCCTATAATACTAGTGATTCCCCCATTACTATTGTCATTGTAGCCCTTATTGTTATTGTTGTGCCACTATTGTCCCCATATTGTTATTATTGTGCCCCATAGAAGCCCACTATTGTTATTTTTGTGCCCTTATATTATTATTGTTATGTCTCCTTTGGTTATACTATGACCCCTTAGATTCCCATATATAGAAAGGGGGTTTTCTCATTTGTAGCATCCAAGAATTGTTCATTTGTGTAATTTAAAGGAGGTTTCCCCCTCGAAGAGGCTAATGTATAAGTCATTGATCCGACATTTCTATATTTTTGTGAGTTGGTTTCATAACATTTTGTATCAGAGGTTTGGATTCTAGGGTTTCGCTGCTCCAAACAAGTCATCATGGCATTTTCGTTATAGTTTTTTTCTGTGACGTTTCAGAAGCATAAAAAGAATTCATTTGAGTCAAAATTTCTCTAAAACTAGGGTCTACATTTCTGATCTTTTCTCGCTATATTTTCAAAGATATGATCCAAGGAAGTTAGGGTTTTCAAAGGATCCCGAATTATATCTCAAATAAGTGACCTGGGGAAAATCTTCATAACTTTTTTTTCTGAGAATCAAATTGAAATTTCGTAAGAAGTTACCAAAATAGGATAGCCTATAGTTTATGTGTATTGGTTTTAGATCCTATTGTCTAAATTGTGACACGTGGCACTTCGTACATGTTTGCTTTACTAACTGAGTCTATAATTAGGTCATCATGGGAGATTTGGCATAACTCTTCCTTGGAGAATCCAATATTGATCACACTTGCGGGATTAGAAAGAGGACTCAGAGGACTACCGCAGGAAGACATTTCAGATCTTAGAGATCTGAAATTACAGATATACAACAGATTAAATATTGAGCTCCTACAAAGTGAAAAAAGGTGTGTAGTTTTTATTTTTATTTTGCATAAGTTTGTTTGAAAAATTAGTTTGAAGGAATTCAAAGGTCATAGTGAAGCATTGTTATCATTAATTGATGCCCTGAAGAAAGAAAATGGAAACACCTAGTAAGCAACCTGAAATCTCTAGCATGACTCATGAAGAAGAGGAAGAAACTCAATGTGATATATCAAAATTACGAGACCAAGTGCAACAAAATTCATTCTCACAAAATGTAACAAAAGCTAAGATGGATGGTTTAAAGAAAGACGTAGAAGCTAAGATGTATGGTGTGGAAGCTAAGACAGATGGTTTAAAGAAAGGTGTAGAAGCTAAGATGAATGACATGGAATCTAAGATGAATGATGTGGAAGCTAGGATGGATGGCATGGAATATAAGATGGATAGTGTGGAAGCTAATATGAATGGTTTAAAGAAAGGTGTAGAAGCTAAGATGGAAGATTTGAAGATAAATTTGAAAAATTTTCTACAGGAAATGCTTACTAATGGCCTAAGGGTAGTAAAGGAAACTCATGATGAGAATAAAATAAATGTTAATAATGATTTCATAGACTCTAATGTTGGATCGAAGACCCACCATGTTCCAAAGATTGATATGAGGAAGTTTGATGACAAGGACCCTGTAACATGGATACTTCAGATGGAGCAATATTTCAATCTCCATAATGTGCAAAACACACAAAAGGTACACATTGCAACTTTATATTTGGAACCAAATCAGTTTGTATGGTATTGATGGCTTTTCTCTCATAAACAAATTGTCACTTGGGCAATTTTTATGGATGAAATGATAGCACATTATGAGGATACAAAAAGAAACATTTTTTTAGCCAATTGATAAATCTCAAACAAAAGGGTTCAATGATGGAGCACATTGAGGACTTCCAAAAATTGAATATAAGGGTAAAAAATATTCAAAAGGAGCATAGGATTGATGTGTTCATAGGGAATTTAAAGAATAACATCCAACATGAGGTTCACCTTTGGGAACCCGATTCATTGGTGAAGGCATTCAGGTTGGCAAGAAAAAAGGAAAGAAAAATTATGGCAACAAGGAAGCCTACCACTCACAATTATAAAGATGGAAGTTGTTGCCCTTAACCTTCCATACCCTACAAGGTTGACACCACAACAATTGGAAGAGAAAAGAGAAAAAGGGATTTGTTATAGTTGTGATAGCAAATACACTAAAGGTCATAAGTGTGCTGAGAAGAAATTATTTTACATAGATTGTGAAGAGGAAGAAGAAAAGGAACAAGAAACGTTAAAAGAAGAGGATATACACCAGAAAAAAAAACCCTAGAGAAAGAAGAAATGAATCCGACCATATCTTGTCATGCATTGGATGGAATTACCACTCCTCAAACTATCAAGATAGAAGGGCATATCAAGAAGAAAAAGGTAATAGTTGATTGATTTGGGCAATACCCATGACTTTATTCATTGTAACATACCCAAGGAATTGAATTGCTTCCTATATCTAGCAACAGAGTGTCAAGTGATGGTTGCAAGTCGAGGAACCATAAATTGCTCTGGAAATTGCCATAATATCAAGCTATCCATGGGAGAATATGTATTGAATATTCCAATGTTTTCCATTCCAATGGGTGGTGCTGATATTGTATTAGGAGTCCAATGGCTACAATCCTTGGGTACAATAGCTTTTAATTTTCAAGAACTTTTTATGATATTTTCTTCAGAAGGAAAGGAAGTTGAATAAATGGGTATCGCAGGGAAACCGAGAAAGATAATCAGCTCTAACAGAATGAAAAAGCTTCTAAATAAATAACAATGAGGCATAATTGCACAATTATGTGCACTAGAGGTTCCCACATTGAAGTCATCTATTTCTCCAGATCTCCAAAACGTCTTGGACAATCATTCCAAGGTATTTGAGACTCCCAAAGGCCTCCCACCTATTTGTGATCATCATCATGCTATTAATTTGATGCCAAAAAATGTTCCTCCAAACATTAGGCCTTACAGATATTCCTATGCCCAAAAGAGTGAAATTAAATGTATGGTTGCAGAAATGTTAGAGGCTGGTATAATTCAACTTAGTCAAAGTTCTTTCTCTACTCCAATAGTATTAGCTCACAAGAAGGATGGATCATGGTGTATGTCATATAAAATTTTAGGGGTGAATGTTCGCCCTTTGGGGAAATTAAGGGGTTTTAAATTTTTAGTGGGCGAATATTTTGTATCATAGTACAGTTTTATAAATCACCTCAAATAGCCCACCTTATTTTAAGGGAGAGGGTAAAAAAGGTAAATTTAGCCCTTGAAATTAGGAGTTACAACCTTCCATTCGCCCATTTTCAAGAGTAGGTTTTATTTAAGTGAATCCATTCACCCATTTTCAAGAATAGGTTTTATTGAAGTGAGTCCTATGGGCAAAGGCCCAAATACCATATTTATAAAAGAGGTATGGTAAATTAATAAAAATATAAATAAATGAGAGGTATGGTAAATAAATAAAGCATTTTTGATATTTACTCCATAAGTCACCTTATATACATGCAAGGATGTAAACTAAAAATATAAGTAAAGTGGAGGTAGGGTAAATAAATAAAACATCTTTTTATACTTACTCAAAAGGTATGGTAAATAAATAAAAATATAAATAAACTAGACGCATGGTAAATAAATAAAACCTCTTTTTATATTTAGTCCATAACCCTCATTCTATTTATGAAGGCTCAAGAAAGAGGTTTTATTTAAGTGATCCTATGGGCCAAATACCATATTTGTGAAAGAGGTATGGTAAATTAATAAAAATATAAATAAGCG
>APFE030808472.1:0-21579 GCA_000404065.3 Pinus taeda
TGGCACTGGAACCCATGCCTTTGCTTCTCGATTAGAAAAAATTGCTAAATATACACCCGTAACCGGATCTACAACATCTATCTTTGCCGGTGATTCTTACCTTGTTACTATAGGTGTCGTAGCTTTTTCTGTTGGTATTTAGGTTCCCTCCGCCACTTTAGCCTCTGCCTTTTCTGGTCAATCTGATTCTGATGGCTATACATCTATGGATCTTGCCTGTGCATTGGATCACCGGATAAGGCTAACGGGTGGTAGGTAAGGTTGGTGGCTTTCTGGCTGTGGTAATAGTAGTGGCTGGAGGGATTAGGGACTCTAGGGTCTATCTTGCCAGGTAGTGTTAGGTCCCATGCTATGAAGTGGTCGTTTGGGGACAGGACTGGAACCTAGCCTTTGAATGGGGTGTCTCCAACCAAAAATGACTACTAACTCGTCTTCAATCGAGAGGCCAGATGAGAAATCTATTGAATGACCTAATTAAGAAGCTTTGGAATGTCGCTAAAGCCAATTTTAGGAAGGTTAGGGCTGATGCAAGCGGACTTGCTCTTGACTTTGAGATAACCACATGATCATGGATCTGAGGGACCTGCTCATCAACCCAGCTCAATGTCTACAGTATGAGTGGTCCCAACCTAAAATTAGACCCGCTCGTTTTGACTAAGATGTTAGGGACATAGAACTGGCTTGCCTCAATCCATGATTACCACCAGCCCATACTAGAGGCCAGTAGGTCAGAGGGGCCAATGCATGGATCCCAATCCACAAAGTGGACTGTCAATCTTAAATTTAAGATGGCCTGTTAGGGAAGGTGGAAGCGAATTGCCTAGCTAAAGATGGATCCACTTTTCAAGTGGGCCACTAGGGGAAAGCTCATCAACCCAGCCACTAGCGGTCCCGACCTCATCCGAGACTCCATAAATAAATCAAACCAGAAAAATTAAACTCGCTCCGGGGAGATGCCTAGGTCCCTTCTCCCCCTTTGAGGGGTGGGGGGTATCTCTTTTTTTTTTCTCTCTCTCTCTCTCTTTCTCGTTACCCTAAAGGGGGACAAAAGGGGGTATTGACTTTGGGGCTTCATAGGAGTATAGCACCAAAATTCTGAAAAATAATATTACGACTCACATTTTTTTTATTTAACACTATTCTGGTCCTATTGAGTAGCATATGCACTAGTCATCTAGAGTTACTTAGTGCATTGTTACTTTTTATTTAAAAAAATAACCCTCGAACAGTGCAGCATTGTCTATTAAGCACCGAGATGTACTGTTATATTAATCACACTGATGCTTATTATATGAGTAACACACCAATGTTTTTTAAATTAAAAATCTTTCCATAGTACACCCTATTTTTACGCATCGGGGCTTTCGTAAAAATGGAAAGTTGGTGTTTTATGTGACTATGACACCGAAATGGTAAAAATGAATTTTACAATCATGCCCTTTGGTAATGCAGTTCAAGGTTGCCCTCTACATTTGTGGGAAGGATACCCTTCCAATTCATTACCATTGCGGGAAGGATAGCCTTCCAAATCATTACCATTTCATTTTCATTATCAATTCATTATCAACCACTTGGCTCCCTTCTCATGCAGTTTGAAATACGATGGAAAGTGGGGAACTCAGTGTCAATGTCAATAGGCCTAGATCTCAACTCGCAACTTTCTGCAGCGTCTAGTAGTGTGTTGGCCATTCTACCCACAGGCATAACATTGAAAAAAGGAGGGGATTTCGACTCCACCACATGTAGTCAGGAGTAGAACTCTTCTGACAGTAGGGTGGCAAGTATTTTGGCTAGAGTCAGCACCAATATGACAGGTGTGTTGATCTCATTTCAGAACGTGTGTTCTCCTCTCGCTCCCCATTCATAAAGCCCAAGTTGTCCATCCAAGAGGCGGATCAAGTTGGTCCTGCACGAGCTCTCCTCCTCTGCCCAGTATGAGTATGCGGAGTCACCTATTCTGTCAACAATTGTCACCTCCCTCGAATTATCAACCCCCTCCCAGTTGTTTAGGTAGGGAGGAATGAAGCAAACATTTAGCACCTTTTCGAGTCGTATGAATCCAAGGATTTCACCTTTAACCTGGCCTAATAAGAGGATTTGTTCATCCCGAAGGGTGCACGTAAGTTGGAGGTTGTATCCGAGCCACTTTAGCACATCGAACCTTTCCGGCCCGATCTCTTCCGTGGAATAGGGAGAACACGCTCCTAATGCCTTAACATATTGATGAAGCCTACTCATTTGGCTCAGGTTCGGCTCGGATAACTTGTCATCTCCTAGATAAATAATCGTGTTCTCTTCCAGCATACTAGATGCCTCCATATTTTGCCTAGCCTTAGGGGCTTCGATGAATCCTAAGTAACTTGTGAATCCTACGTAACTTGTGAATTATGAGAAGTAAGCTTAGGGTTGAACCTCCCAGCAACGACCCACCCAACTCCACTAGTGACCTCCGCTATAAATATATTCTTGGGCTATTGTCATATGGGATTCCTCAAAACCCTCACTAGAATGTATTTTCCTTGTTGTGGAGGAAAAATAATTTATAGCCTTGAGCATCAAGGAAGGAAGTGCGAAGAGTAAAGACCATAGGGTTGAGGAAAGCAAGGCTATGAGGGAGTTCTTAGAAGAAGAACATGTTAGAGCTTCCAAGAATGACCCTCAACCAATATCATAGTTTGAGCCTTGGTTAGTTCGCAAGTGGGTTAGTAAGTAGGATGATGAGGAGAAGAGACTAAGGTAAGTGGAGGCAGCCACTCAATCAGAGACTCCCAATATAGGGAGAGTTCGAGCCAAGTGAGTAGACAAATTGTTTACAGATGATCACGAGAGAGTTGGACCTCCCAATACCACAATTAGCCAAAGCAAGAAGCCACAAAGATACACAAGGTACATGGCACTTATGACTGAGGTGATAAATTCAGATCATAAGAACATGGTTGGAAGAAAAAAGTCTTCAAATCAGATTCCATAGTAAGAAGCCAAAAAGTCTTCTAATTCATAGGGAGAAACTACAAGAACAGATAAAAGGGAGTGCTGAAAATGTAGCAAGCAAGGTCATGTGGCTTGTGCAACCGCATGAATAATAATTTACATAAAATCTAATTCTACAAAACAATCTAATTTACATAAAATCTAATTCTATATGTCCTACCATAAATAATTAAAAACCATAGCTTTTTAACCAAGTCCACATATCGAGGTAAAGTAAAACAGTGTGTTTCAAATAAAATTGGTTCAAATTTTGGCACAAGAGACATGTCTAGCAGTAAATAATTAAAAACTATGGCCTTTCAACCAATTCCACTTATCAAGGTAAAGTCAAACGATTTGTTTCAAATAAAATTGGTTCAATTTTTGGCAAAAGAGACGGGAGAATCCATTATTTAACTTAAGCTTATAATGATGACTCAAGAAGATGAGAGCCTAGGCAACCAATAACACCATAAAAAATTAGATATAAAATAATCTAGAAAATAATAGTCAGTGCATATACCAAACTCGTTAGATCGCGGCTACATAAAATCTAATTCTACAACTGCAGGAATAATAATTTAGATAAAATCAAATTCTACAGAACAATATGTTCAAAGTTAATTGAAAAGTTTCGTATCCTGCAAACGCAAATGAATGATTGAAAATGTAGGCCTAAAACAATATCCGAAAATGATACCATGTATATTGAGAAATTTGTTTTATGCTACATATCGAATGATATTAGAATTTTCTTTGTCTCGTTCTATGAATTCCCTTGAAATCAGATCTTCAATCTGCTTCTGCATTAAGTTATCTTTTGGTTTGAACGTGGCTTGCAGTTGCTCAACGCATTCAACGAATAATTCCTGACTGCTCATGACTTTTCTAGCCTTCATTGTCCGAACTATTGCAGCATCGATGGCATGGCATCTATCGGCATCTACAACCTCGCTGACTCTCTTCTTCTCATCCATTTGTGGAAGTGAAATCTTAATCCTTGCAGATTTGCAGGTGAAGCTAGCATTGAATTCAAAACTATCAGTTTTTGTTATTGTTTGAGTCAACGGCTCCTTCAAAATAATCTTGTACTTTCCACATACAAATGAATGAAGCAGTCTAATAACATCCTCCTCTCGCAAATTTAATTGTGAACTGATTTCTTCACAGCTCAATCTTTCAAAATCATTGAACAATAAAAGCATGACTGCCTGGTTGGTTGATACTGCAATTTCTATTGGCTTAGTATCAAAGTTTCCTATAATTTTACAATTTCCCAAACAATACATCCATGTAAGTTTACGATGTTGATATTTTGTAGAATAAAAGCCTTCATACGCCCTAATACATTTAAGAATTTCCGCTGGTGGATTGAGGTTGAATAACTTGTAGGTTGGCCAGAACCCATTATTTAATACTGTAACAGTCAACTCTATTCCAGGATGCACATTTGAATAATCATGAAGATATGTGTTGAAGTCAAGTTGAGTCTCCCTTGCCAGTGTAAAATCATTAACCATGCCCTGCATCTTTGACGTTAGCTGGAGACCACATTGATGCTTTATCTTTGACAACATGGCTGGTTCATGGCTCTCATTTGCGCTTTTATGGTGTACTAATCTGGAAGCTAGTTTTTTCCTGTAAAATTCACAAAACAAATCTCTATCACTAACATACTGCAGGAGATTCGCAGCCTTTTCAAGAATACCCTCAATATGATCATCACTTAAACCGCTCTTTTTAAGCACGTTGTCACAAAATGTAGCCAGAAACTCTGCACATGTGCTTTCTTCGACTTTTTTATCACATATTACTTCAAATGCGTCCCTCAAGGCTTTATAAAAAATACTGCTTCTTTGAAATGCATCCACAACGTAACCACTACACTTATCATGAACTTCAATAATCTTCTCCACAAACTCATGTGCTGGAATGTCATCTATATTATTCTTGACAACATCTTCCACCCATTTAAATAATTTTATTCCTTCGCTGATTACATGCTGTTTAAAAATATTTGCAAAAGGTTCCAAGCTTTGAGGTATTCTACAGAACAGCCTGTACATTCTCGAAAGATCGTCTTTCTTGTCGTTTGTAAGCAAAACATGACACCCTGAATATTCATTTTCCAAAAGTTGAATATAATAGCGGGAGAGGATTTCACTTTCTACTTTCTCTAATAACTTCTGCTCGCTGCTGGAATGCAAATAGTGAGCAACTCTTTCTTTCTCACGTCTCAAACATTCTTCGGCCTTTATCATATAGTCAGGACACGAATCCTCCTCTAATATCCATAATGAACCCTTCCTAGAGTAGTAAGCTCCAGTAGCTTCCAACATGGGAGCTTCAAAGTCTTTTTGGTACAAATCCATGCGATCCACTCCCATTTCCACAAAAAAATTCACAATGTTTCTCAACAAAGCGCGATCAATTTGTTCTCCCTCGCGCTCTCGATTAATCAAGTCAATCACCACATTCTTCACATTAATCTTGATACCGTGATACACCACGTCACGGAAACACATCACTCCAACTTTTACCAGCGAAACCAGGGAGTTTTGCCCCACGAAGTAAAGATCCAAATAAGAGAACATATTTGAGATGAGTCTAACCACCACCTTGTGATAATTTCCCCAACATTTCTCAACTTCTTTCAACAGGAACAGATCATGCACTTCCCCTAAAGCTGGCAATACTGTGACAGCAACGTATTCTTCCAGTGAAATCCTGTACTTGTCATAGAGTTGTTGTGAGTACAGATAAGGAGGCCTTTGGGTGCACATTTTGTACACAGTTGTATAAATGTTAATGTACTCCGTTACAGGAAACTCGCCTTTTAAATCTGTTTTGAGAATATTTATCAACTTTAGGATGCCATTCTGAATAATATCCCATCCTTCATTGAATTCTATAGTACCTGTATCTGTTGACATCATCATCTTTTTCCAAGTGGTAACTGCCTGCCTTTCTTAGCCGCCACCTTCTATCAAGCGACGTCTGCCAAAGTTACAGAGAAGTCTTGCCGAAAGCACAGAATGTCATGTAATGTAACCGGATTGTGTCGACTGCGCCTATTTGTGTTGGTCGCTTCCCATAAAACAAAAGAAATAGTATCACATGGTGAGGAAGAAGAGAAGAACCATTTTGATATATTTATACGGAGATCGCGACTCCAAATTTCTAGGCCGACAATTCGTGAAATAAATTATGAACCATATAAACTTCCATCTCAAACTACCGTACACATCACCGGAGTGTAGGTCCACTAACCAGAGGTTGAGGCATAAATAAGAGGAAGGACAAGTGGGCAAGAGTCAAGTACTTTTGGTTAAGGTATCAGTCTAACCATGTTCATGAGAATACATGGTCTAACCAAAATTCTACGAATTAATACATGGTCAAAGAATTTTGACCATAAAGAAAAAGCTATAGTCTTAAACAAAAACAAAGACTAATAACACACATATAGAAATACACATATAGAGAAAACTCCCACCACTTTACTAACAAAGTTTTTATTAGCTATATTAGCTATAGCTTTACATTAAATTACAATGTCACATATTTCAAATTCGCTTGATAGCTTCATAGGTTTCTGTCAACATTGTGACTTAAAAATTTAGCCATGACATGTATCACTACTTACAAAATTGTAGTCTCCCATTACTAAATATCATATTCAAAACTATACTCAGTGATTTTCAAAAAGCTGCAAACTGCGTGCATGAAAACCTGAAAAGACGTCTTTATGAAGAAATCCGTGAAAGCCCTTAATATTTTAGCATTTGAAAGTTTGAAGAGTTAGAGAGTTATTCCACAGTTATTCACAGTTTTTTTTTGTAATACCTTGGTTTCCATTACGTTGACTTCATGTTAGCGATTTTCTGTGTTAAGGTTTCTTCTTTAATGCTACTTTCAATCATATATCTGTAGTGCAAGTCATGAATGTTAAAAAGATAATTCAATTTCTAATGAGGCACAGAAAATTAAGCTGAAAGACTAACAACGTTATATTTCAATCCATGAAAAGTTATATTTTAACTCCTAAATTTGTGGGACTCTCCCTCATAGATTATGTCAATTGCCAGTGGATGCATTCTTCGCCTTTGCCACACATTTACACTACAGATTATCATACTCTTTGAATGAAAATGAAGATAGCCAATGCAAAATATTATTGATGACAATTGTGAGTGGGGTTTCATAATTGAATCTATGAGAATATGGGATTATATGTGAAGAATGTAGCATAGTTGATGTTAGGAAGCATACATTTGCTTGCAAAATTTGCTTATTCATAATATTTTTATGTTTTATTTAAACTATTTTTACAAATACTCATGGTTGATGGTTGCATTTGTTTTTCAGCAAAAATAATGTTTTCAGACAAATTTTCCAGTACTTTTGCTTTTAGTCAACATTCAAGCCATTAAACCTAGTGGAAAAAATTTCAATGCCATAAAGACATTTCTTGGAAATTTGAGAAGCAATGCAATCCTTACAGGTGTGACCCTTCTCATTATTTGAATTCAGTGTTGTATATCTATCACAAAATATTAGTACAAAATAAAATATGCCATGGTTTAAAGACATGCCATGATACATTTTGGACACTACCTGGTAATGGATGCCACACATCATTGTGAAGGCCAGTGAAAACAAAATGGTGAGCACAAAAGAGAAAACATAATCAACGTGGCAATTGACAACTCCAATCTTGCAGCGTGTCACAAAAATGGAAAAGAAAATGATATTTAGAAAAAAAAAATGATGCATAGGACAACGTCTACTCAGTGGGACCTATGCATTGTTATGGCAAAAAAATCCACATGATTATTCGTGCCAAGACTTGTCAGCCCAAATGTAAATTGCATAGCGACTATAATTGTTGAAATGGTTAAAAAATTATTCCACTGCCATCACCTACACATAATTCCCTATGCTGATGGACAATTTCCCTTCCTCTAGATGCATGTGGTCGACTATTCCTTATCAAGTTCTGCAGCCTGCCCTCGATTCAGACTTGACTGCCACACTTCCATCATAAAGTTCTGCTAGTAGAATTCAATGTGATTAGCATAATTATAATCTAATGCATTATAATTGTGAATTTGGAATTTTTTTTGGGCTATATATATATATATATATATATAACTTGGAAAATATAATTCTTACTTGTCTTGTGATGGGGTGATTAGCTTTCTTTAAACATCTTCGAAATCGTATAGAGCGAACTCCATCAAGTTGTCTCACAACCCTCATAAAGGTGTAATTGGCAAGCTATATTCCCAAGTTCCACTCTCGAACTCCCAAATCACAGATCTGCCAAAGTCAATTACTGAAAAACATTCCAATCTGTCGCATAACCTCAAGAGAAGACCACTCCCACGTCCTCAACAAATGAGGGATCCTTCCCTAAATCCCCACTTGCATAACTATCTGGACAACCATCCATATTGAGTTTACACCACTCAATTTCTTATAGTAGTTGCTTCAATAAAAACAGAACTACTAGTCATTCTATGGACGAGCTCCCATCTACTGAGATACATGGGTGCCAACCACTATATTTGCTAGTTATATAGCAGAGTCGTCTAGATACAGAATGTATCTAGAGCTAGTCATTACAACATGGCCTTTTTATCTAATTTTGCAAGTTCATCATCATCAGTATTACAAACAAATTACAATATTAATAATTCAACTACTACATCACACCTAATCTAACACATACCCTAGGTTTCCATTATAAACAATCCCTACATGATTTCCAATACACCTCTGCAATTCTCCAAATCTAAACTCTCCGTACAATGTTTAAGAAAACCAAGGGGAATTGTGCCTATATCTTACTTCCCATAATGCATCGAACCAAAGCAACGATGGCGATTTACGATGCTATTATCAATTTCTGACATGATCATCAAACATGGCGAAGATCCCTTAGCGTCTGTTTTACAATTTAACTACAATTATCCACCTGCATCCTCATCCTCTGATGTTTTGCTGCAAATGATTCCCATCGTTGTCTAGCCATCAATAGTTCATTGACCATAGCAAGTTGCATGTTGACAAAGGCAGTGAAAGAGCTTGAAATTTCTGCAAGCATCATGTGACTACCGATGAAGCAATATGAGTGCTTCAAATCACATGATCATAGATTTCTAGATGAGTCTCATCCACAATCTTCGAGATGAAACTAAAGTCAACTTCCCTCAAAAACGCCATGAAGATATTTTCATGCTTTAGCTACACTCTACAGTGATCTGCAAGCTTCATAACTCGCCACAGTGTTTCCCATATTGAATTCCAATAGGCTTACAGTCATGTATGATGCATTGCAATTTTGTTACGAGGCTTTTTATGTGAGGCCAGGTCTATCTAGACCATCCAATGAACTGATATTGGTCCCGAGAATTAACTATATCAATCACAACAGATGTCACCTGACATAACTCTCGTCCATTGGTTGACGTAGATCTATAGATCTTCATCACAAACAACTTTCAATCCATAGGATGCTTGAATCTTGAATCCATAGGAATAAAATTATGCATCCAACGAGTGTTTCCATTTGAAATTTGAGTAAACCCATAGGGAGATAAGTTGAAAATAGGTTGAAAATATAGTTTCTTTCCCCTATAAAATTTGATCATGTAATCTAATCTTATTTTATTATTTCCACTATTATTTTATAATTTCCTTAGGAGACCCATTTTAGACCTCAAAAGTCCCATAATGAAAATTCTCGTTGAATAGTCGTCGATATATGTGTGTTTCCAATGGAATGGGTGTTGTTAGTTGCGTCAAATTTGTTGGTTTCCAATCTGTGTGTAGAGTCGACCTGCGTGTGGCATTGATGAAGGCTAGAGAGTCCACCTAAGAGACGAATTGTGTGTAATATATCTGAGCAGTGGTGTGATCTATTTCATGTAGATCTCCTTGTATCTGTTCAACAATTCATTGAAATCAATGAGACTAAAAAGGCAGTGTTGCAAAGACAACAATAGCTTTGGATCAAATGTGATGTTCCATGAAGGCCATAAGCAAAAGGAGCAATGTCCAAAAAATGGACGAGTTTCCTGTCTCGCTGAGAAATTGGTGATGATCGAGATGGAGGGTGGAAGCATTGAAGAGATGATTGAGAAAGGATTAAAGTCAAGGAGCTGCATTGAGGAGAAACTTGTGGACCTATTAAGGAGTTGCATTGAGAGCAACAATGATCCGAATCGGATCCATAGATGACTGTCATAGAACCGTGACTAAAACAGGTCGAAGAAATCCTTGAAGAATCCAAACCACAGTCGAAAACACCCTGAACCAGTGGCCATGGCAGCTGGCGTGGAACGACGAGGACCTCGGTGAAAGTGCGCTGACCAAGGCCCATGGAGACTGCGTAGGAGGTCAAAATAGCCCCTGGGAGCCCCGGATCGGGAAAAGGAGCTGGTTTTCAATGTGCTAGGCAAACAGGGCCGAAATGGTAGAGCTTAAGCGCTTGGTCACGTTGGGAGCCAAGGGACCACGGGCAGAAAAAGGTAAAAAGCGCCAACGTATGATGGTGGGACCCACTGCCTAGAAACCGGCGGTTTGATCAGGACACCCTTAAACGGTAAGCGGTTTTGGAGAAAGCGGAGCAATCACAATCAGCAATCAACGCGTGGCAGCGAAGGAGAGAGAAAAACCGCCGTGATCGTGCATTATCGGTCGAGAAAGTCAACCGCGCTTGACGTGCGAATGACGTTGGATCTAGAGGAGCCCAGATCAGATAGCTGAGATTGCACCCGATAGACAGAGCGGAATTGAAAGGGGATTAAGCCGCGATTTAAGAGGATTTGGAATCTGTTGACTGCCACGGTGGAGAAAGCAACGAAATGACAAGCGGGCTAGCACAGTTCTGATGGAGACACGTGGCTACTTCCTGAGCATGATGTTGACGCCGAAACAGGTAATTCAAAGCACATAGGCGATAGGTGAATCCTCGCAGGAAGGAGAGGAAAAAAATAGACACAGAGGTCGAATGGATAAAGCCATGAGCAGAGACAGTGAACAAGAGATCAGAAGAGAGATTCAGATCCGAGTCCAAGCGACCAAGAGAGATAGTGAACAGTGAACCTTAAGAGGAGGACTGAGCACAGAGAGCAGTAAAACCAAGCAGAGGAGACAGAGGGCCGAGCTGACCACGGGCACCATCGAGCACCAAAAAGCTTGAAGAATCAAGCCTTCCCATAGAGGAATCTGTCCGGATTGAGCATCACAATTGGCTCTTTCCACTATAGACCGAAAGTCACAGAGCAGGTAGAAAGAATAAGAGTCTGTGTACTCCAAGTGGCTTGGGGAATCCAAGAACCACCCTGCCAAGCAAATCTGCTTCAGTAGAACTCATATTGAGTCCCTACATTTGTAATTCTCTGCTTAAAGACACAATAAAACAAGGCCACCACTGAAGCTGGACCGGAGATGTAGCCCTGGAGACTAGGGTGAACTCCTTATTAAAAATTGTTTGTGTCTAGTATTGCTTACTGTATCTCTCTGTTGTCTTTCCATTCAAAATGTATGTGTGTTGGCTATCTGATCGATCCATTGTTTCAATCACATAGAATACACACCAGCAAATGAGTCTGTAATACCTTTGTTTATTAAATCTTCAACTGAGGTCACTCACAGGGTGAGAATCAGATCAAGTGGTATTAGAGCACTAGGATGTAAGGTTAGACAAGCTTGTGTTGGTTTAGCTGTGAATGATCACTAGATCAAAGCTCAAATTAGGAGAAGGAGAGTTGGCGGAAACTAATCTTGAAATTGGGAGAGTCTATTCTCGGAAGACAATGTCCAAAGAAGGTTCTACAGGGCCAGACCCCCAATTCGTAGAAAGTTTCCTAGCTATGAAGTCTATGGTAGAAGAAATGTATAGGCACTTTAGAAAGCATAAGGATGAAGATTCATCGGGCCCTAAACAAGATAAAGAAGAATATGAATCTCATTCTCTTGACCACTCTAAAAAAAAGGGAAAAGAAGAAAGCTTTCCTACACCTCCTAGTAGCCTTGTGCATAACAAGAAGGCATCCTTAATTAAATTGGATGTCAAATTTGATTTGCCTATATATGATGGAGAGCTAAATGCTGAAAATTTGGACAATTGGATTAGACAAATTGATGTGTATTGTAGGGTACAAAACAAAGACTCAGTCAGGAGTAAGATTCAGCTGGCAAGCCTACGCCTAAGAGGCACTTCCTTGGTTTTGTGGGAAGGCAGAACCCAAGCTGATTTGAAGAAGCATGGTAAGACCATCTCTGTCTAGAGTGACTTTGTCTCTGCCATCAGAAAGCAGTTCTATCCATTGGCCTACATGCAACAAGCCATGATGAGTTGGCAAACTCTTCGGCAGTTGAAAGGGAAAAGTGTGCAAGGGTATGTCAAGAATTCAGAAAGAGAGCATTGATGTTGGGCATCTCATTAGACTGAACAGAAACTCTTTTGAAGTACATTGGTGGTCTACACAGCTACATGAGGCATACCATCCTCATGTTTAATCCCACTAGTATAGATGAGGTATCTGTACAAGCTACTCATCTAGAAGCTAGAGGAAAGAATGGAAATCCGGAAGTTGGGGGACCATCCCAACCCACTGTAAGCAAGAGCAAGGAGAAAAGAAAATAGAAGTGGAAAGCAAGGAAGGCTAACATTGCACAAAGAGGCAAAGCTTCATGCACTCACTGTAAAAAGGAGGGGCATGATGATGAGCACTGTTGGATTCTACATCCAGAGCTGGGGCCTATGAAGTTTGAGGGCAAGAAGAAGAAAAATGTTGCAGCTATTCAGAAAGATTTGGGGTCAGACACGGGAGATGAAACAATCATTGCAGTCACAGGTATAAAAGGTAAGGATTCTGAAATCTACTAGTAAACCTGCTCAATCTATTATTGATGAAGAACATGAGAGAAAAAGGCATGAGCTTTTCCATATTCGAGTTGTTTACAAGAATCAAAAGATTGATACTTTGTTTGATAGTGGCTCACAAGTAAATCTAATTTCTGAAGCAATTGTAAAGAAATTGGGATTAACAAATACACCTCATAAGAAACCATACCCATTAGGATGGTTGAATGACAAAGCACAACTACAAGTGACTAGACAGTGCAAACTCAAGTTTTCTTTTGGGTCACATTTGTAGATGAGGCTGAGTTAGATGTAATTCCTTTGGATATATGTGGAATCGTTTTAGGAAGTCCTTACTTGTATGATAGAAAAGCTATTTTCTATAGATCTGAGAATAAGTATCTACTTGTCAAAGACGGAATCAAATACTTTGTAAGAGCTCACAAGCTCAAGAATAATTACACTCTCATAAACTCAGGATAGATGAAAAGAATGATAAATTCATGCAAACAGTTCTTACTGATGGTTGTAAAGGAAAAGACACCTGATAAGACCAAAATAGTTGAAGGTTGTAATGCTGATCAACAAACTGATATAGAAAAGATTGTTTCAGAGTATGATGTCTTATTTCAAGAACCTAAAGGTGCCACCCAAAAAGGGAATAGTACATGACATTATTTTGCAGCAAGATGTTCCTTTTCCTAACATTGGGATGTATAGGTTATCCACTTTAGAGAATGCTGAAATCCAGAAGCAGGTGCAGGAGTTGCTCGAGAAAGGGTTCATCAGGCCTAACACATCACCATGTGGGTCACCAATCGTTTTGGTGAGAAAGAAAGATGGCTCGTGGAGAATGTGCATTGATTACCGACACAAAAATAAATAACAATAAAAAAACGTTATCCCCTTCATCGCATAGATATTTTTAGAATCATGAAGGAGTTGTTATTTCACCAGCTGGATATGCATAGTGGATACCATCAGGTCAGAGTTGCAGAGCAAGATGCATGGAAGACTGCTTTCAAAACAAAGCAGGGATTGTATGAATGGTTGGTTATGCATTTTGGCTTGACCAATGCCCCTACTACTTTCATGAGATTAATGAGTGATTTACTCAAACCTTTTCTTGATGATTTTGTTATTGTGTATCTGGATGACATTCTGATTTTCAGTAAAACGTGGGAAGAACATTTAAAGCATGTTAAGCAGACATTAAATGTTTTGAAAAGAGAAAAACTTTATGTTAAACTCTCTAAATGTGAATTTGGCAAAACATCTCTAAATTATTTGGGTCATATAGTAGGGGGAGGTGAATTGAAAATAGATCCCTCTAAAGTGGCAGTCATCATAAACTGGCCTAAGCCCAAGTCTGCTACAAAAATGAGAAGCTTCTTAGGAGTAGCACAATATTGGAGAAAGATCATTTCAAATTTTTCCTCAATTGCAGCTCCCTTACATGCTTTGACAGGATTGAACAATGTGTTTCAATGGGGAGGCAAACAGCAGAAAGCCTTCGACACCTTGAAAGAAAAAATTAGTACAACCTCTGTACTAGCACTGCCATATCTACAAAGACCATTTGAGATCCAAACTGATGCCAGTGACTATGCCATGGGAGCAGTGTTGACACAGCATGGTAAATCCATATGTTATCATTCTGAGACTTTTAGTCCTGCAGTGGTTAACTATCCTACCTATGATAAATAATTGTATGCCTTAGTTTAGAGTGTGAAAAAGTGGAAACATTACTTAATGGGAAAAGAGACAGTAATACACACTGATCATCAACCACTTCAATATCTACACTCCCAAACTAAGATGCAACAATCAAGACATTACAAATGGATGGGTTTCTACAACAGTTCCATTTAGTCATTAGATATAAGAAGGGCATACATAACAAGGTTGCAGATATGTTATCTAGACCCATTATAAATGCATCTACCATACTTAAGCATAATTCTGTGCTTCATGAAAGCTACATAGAACAATATGCTCAAGATATGGACTTCAAAGACGTATATGCAACCTTGAGTCAAGGCAAAAGAGTGGAAGAATTGGACTATCATGTGAAGGACTGACTCTTATATCATTGTGGGAAACTCTACATTCCACAAACTGAAAGAATAAAGATAATTAGGGAAGCACACAATTCTCTGATATCAGGTCATTTTGGGGTAAGTAAAACAGTTGCACAGCTGCAAATTTTCTGCTATTGGCCAAGAATGAGTGAGACAATTTCTAGATATGTAAAGGGGTGTGCTATGTGTGCTAAAATCATGCCCAACAATAGGAAACTAGGCTTGTACACTCCCTTTCTAGTTCCTTCTCTCCCTTGGGAAAGCATTTCCATGGATTTTGTTGGGGGACTGCCTAAATCTAGGAAAGGTCGCGACTATCTATATGTTGTTGTGGATAGGTTCAGTAAAATGTGTATTTTAATACCTTGTAGTAAACAGATTACAACTGAACAAACTGCAAAATTGTTCTTTGAACATGTATGGGTTCATTTTGGACTACCCACTTCTATTATATCTTATCGAGACACCCGATTTGTGGGGAAGTTTTGGTCATGTCTGTGGGAACTAATGGACACCAAATTAAAGAAAAGCGCAACTTTTAATCCACAAATAGATGGCTAGACAGAAGTAGTTAATAGGACAGTGATTTAGTTACTGAGAGGATATTGCAACAAACATCCTAAGCTTTGGGATGAGCATCTGTGTTATGTGCAACATGCTTACAATAGAGCCAAGCACTCTTCTACACAGAGATCTCCTTTCGAGATCTCCTTTGGTTTCATACCAAGGTCTCCCTTGGATTTTGTCTTTGGTAAAGATACCATGGTTGATGGACACAATGATGTGGACAAGGCAACTAGGGTCATTAAACAGATCCAGGAGATCCATTAGGCAGTATGGGAACCGCTGGAAAAGAGCCAGGCCAAGTACAAGGCTAGGCATGATAAGCATCAGATGAAGCATAGTTTCCAAGTTGGAGACCAAGTCCGGCTGTATATCAACAAGGATAGAATGCAAGGTGAAGGTAAAAAGCTAAAACCTATCAGGTATGGACCTTTCAGGATACTTGAGAAGATTGGTGAGAATGCTTTTCGCCTTGATCTACCAGCTTACATGCACATCTACTCAGTCGTAAATGCAAACTGTTTGAGGTTGTTTGAACCTTCAATGGTTGAGGACCCTGAAGAGCATATTCAATTACCTTTTGTTGATGACCTACTACCTGAATACCTTAATGAGTTATAGGAAGACACAGTGTTGGACAGGTTGGTGAGGATGATGTGCAGTGGACAGGTGGAATACCTCAAGATTGGGCTTAAAGGTTCGAAGCTGAGCAGTGCAAAGTGGATTTAGATTGGACAAGTGAGACAATAGTTTCCTCACGTAGTTGATGCTTAAAGAAAAACAACTTTTGGTGGTCCAAAAACTTTTCAGTTGGGAGGCGGTGATCTGAATCGGATCCATAAAAGACTGTCACAGAACTATGACTAAAATAGGTCAAACAAATCCTTGAAGAATCCAAACCACAGTCGAAAACACCCTGAACCAATGGCCGTGGCAGCCGGCATGGAACGACGGGGACCTCGGTCAAAGCGCACTGACCGAGGCCCATGGAGACTACACAAGAGGTCAAAATAGCCCCTGGGAGCCCCGGATCTGGTTTTTGATGCGCTCGGCAAACAGGGCTGAAATGGTAGAGCTTAAGCACTTGGTCACATTGGGAGCCCGTGGGCGGAAAAAGGTAAAAAGTGCCAATGTACAACGGTGGGACCCACAGCCTAGAAACCGACGGTTTGATCGGGACGCCCTTGAACGGTAAGCAGTTTTGGAGAAAGCAGAGTGATCACAATCAGCGATCGACGCATGGCAGAGGAGGAGAGAGAAAAAATGTTGCGATCGTGTGTTATCGGTTGAGCAAGTCAACCGCGCTCGACGTGCGAATGACGTTGGATCTGGAGGAGCCCAGATCGAACGGCTGAGATTGCGCCTGATAGACAGAGCGAAACTGGCAGGGGATTAAGCTGCGATTTAAGAGGATTTGGAATCCGTTGACCGCCATGGTGGAGAAAGAAATGAGTCGACAAGCGAGCTGGTGTAGTTCTGATGGAGACACGTGGCTACTTCCTGAGCATTATGCTGATGCTGAAATAGGGAATTCCAAGCACACAAGCGACAGGCAAATTGACGTAGGAAGGAGAGGAAACGAACAGACACGGAGGTCGAATGACTAAAGCCATGAGCAGAGATAGTGAACGAGAGATCAGAAGAGAGATTCAGATCGAAGAGTCCAAGTGACCAAGAGAGACATTGAACAGTGAACCCTGAGAGGAGGACTGAGCACAGAGAGCAGTAAAACCAAGAAGAGGAGACAGAGGGCCGAACTAACCATAGGCAGCATCAAGCACCAAAGAGCTTGAAGAATCAAGCCGTCCCGTAGAGGAATCTATCTGGATTGAGCATCACAGTTGGCTATTTCCACTATTGATCGACAGTCGTAGAGAAGGTAGGAAGAATAAGAGTCTGTGTACTCCAAGTGGCTTGGGGAATCCAAGAACCACCCTACCAAGAACAATCTGCTTCAGGAGAACTCATATTGGGTCCCTGCATTTGTAATTCTCTGCTTAAAGACACAATAAAACAAGGCCAACACTGAAGCTGGACCAGAGACGTAGCCCTGGAGACTAGGGTGAACTCCTTATTAAAAATTGTTTGTGTCTAGTATTGCTTAGTGTATTTCTCTATTGTCTTTCCATTCAAAATGTCTGTGTGTTGGCAATCTGATCGATCCGTTGTTTCAATCTCAGAGAACACACAACAGCACATGAGTCTATAATATCTTTGTTTATTAAATCTTCAACTGAGGTCACTCACAGGGTGAGAATTAGATCAAACAGTGTGCCACATGAGAGCCCATAAGACAAGCTACAACATTAGCAATTTTTTTTGTTTGATGAGAGATAAAGAAACACAAGGAATAATCATTCCACATGGGTGAATATGGAACCAAAACTTCCACTATGTCGCAAATTAGTATATGCTTTGATGAAATGAATTGTCTTCTTGAATTCTTTGGGTTCTACAACAGAAACATGTTGAGCGTGATCAACTTAACATGTAAATGCAATTTGTTAGAATTGACCACTCTAACATCTGCAAATTGGAGTCAGAAATATTCAAGATGAAGACACTAAGTTTGCATATGTTTTTAGAAGAATTTTGCCAAAGTGTGGTGGTGGTAGTGGATATTAGTTGGTTGAAGCAACAATAGATGGACAAACAAGGTAAAGGATTGTGTGTCAAATAATAAAGCAGACTCAATAATATGTTGGAATGTGAATCACACATGTATTAGTAAGCACGTATGATGTTTTGTAGTGGTCTTTGGAAAGTATGTACCTAGTAACTCCATGAATTGGAGTGTGTAATGTAAGCATGATGAGGCATGTATACCCCTATAAAGTTCATGGTAATCTTAAAACCATTTTGGAAGTGCAGGTATGTGGTAAGCCACAACCCACTTTGTAGTGTAGGTTTGTGGTAAATCATAAACTACATGCGGGAGTGAAGTGGACAGGGATTCCTGTAGGCATGGTTTAGGGTTAGCCAATAAAATCCTTGGTGTGGTTTAGGGTAAGCCAATAAAACCCAGAGCATGATTATGGGTAATCCGATAAAACCCATGATGACAATGATGGCAAGGGATTTACAAGTACATGTAAAAGTATGCAAATAATGGTTGACTGAACCATGTACATGAACTTGAACATCCTAGTAAACTGGAGGTTGCAGTCGTTGGTACTCATGCATTCTGATAGATAGTTTTTTTTTTTTTTTTTGAATTGGACTAAATATATTAATAAAAAATATGGTACAAGGAGATACAGTCAAGAGGGCGAGAAAACCGGCAACCAGTAATGATAGGACTATCAACCTCGGTTCCGGAGAAGAAGTGAAACAAGAAAGAAGCTACAACATATCGTTGGAAGCAAGAAAAGACTGACTTCTACGAAGTATGGGTAGAAGCCTCAACACGAAGCTTTTTCCCTTTCCTTTTTTTGACATCGACCCAACCCTTGTGTGGTGAATGAGCAATAACAACTTGAAGATTGGGGTTCTCCACAGGGGAGCCCTCCTTTTCTGAATCAGAGGAGGAGGTCAAATGGACACGTTTCTGAGCGGTGGCTGTATTGGAGGAAAACGTCAGACCAACGGTGGAAGGGACTACAGAATGAGGGGCTGGATCCATTTCCGCATCACTGCCTTCATCTTCAGAGCTGGAGGAATCAGAGTCCACGACTAGAGGTGGATAGCAAGGAGCCCATAATTTGGACTTGGGCTTGGAGAGGTTATCCTTGTTCTTTTTTGCCGAGCGAGATGGGCGGGCATTCTGAAAATGCCCTGATTGGTGGAAATGGTGGCAACAGAATGCAGTATTTTCGTAATCCAGCGTCTGGGACCAGAAAAAGTCATTTATCTTGAGATTGATTTGGTCTGGAAATCCTTTGCTCAAATCTAACTCCACACATATTCTGGCATATGATTAGAGACCTTTGGTTTCCTGCCAGAGATCTCTCATAATGAAACTGCCCAAGGTGTTGCATATAGCTCTATAGACACAAGTATGCCATAGGTGGGCATGTAAGTTTGGAAGCCTGATCCATACAGGTGTCCTGGTAATGATTGCAGTTGCTGGATCAAAATTTGGGAACCAAGGAGTCAAGAAGAGCCCCGCATTTCCCATGAACCAAGGGCCTTCTTCTATGGCCTTTTCATAATGCTTGCTATTATCAAATAGTACAATGAAGTAACCTTTTGAACAGAAACTGATCTTACAATGATGAGTCCATTTTGCATGGATCCATGCATAGATATCCTGAGATCGTGGCCACAGTCCGTTAAATCTGCAAAAGATGGCTCTTTCTGCAAATTCTTGAAGTTGGGTTGCCAGTTCTTCATGGTTGAGTTCAACAGAGGGAACTTCTTCGATCTTATCAACCAAAAAGGGCTTAGGTTTAAGGGCCTCCGAGATTTTGGGGTTCTCTGAGTGTACTGCATCTTTGTATGAGAAGGGACGAGCAAAAGATGATCGTCCTGCTGCACCTCCTCTCAGACGAAGGGTTACCACTAAAGTGTTGTTCCTATTAATGTTGTAAGAAGAGAGGGGAAGAGGTTCTTCAAGTTGTTTACCTTGAAAGATAAGTCTCTGAAGGCCTGAAGGGATCCCAATCCGCCGTTCTAGATCAAATTTGAGATCCAGCACTAGATCTGAAGAACTGACCCATTGCAGGATGGTTCTGCCTGTAGGCTGAGAAATTTGGATCTGAAAATAGTCAAAGAAGTTCCTAGAGCCAGTACCAGGGCTTTTTGTGCTTCCGAGAGTGGATCTGTCGTGTCGATTTTTAGACCCAGTGCTAGGGCTTCTTGTGCTTCCTAGAGCAGATCTTCCATGGAAATTTTCCTTCCGGGGGTTCAGACCTGTAGGATCTTGACCAATCTATCTATTGAGAGCCCGATTTGATTGATCAATGGACACATGGGACCAAATGGGGCGAGTAAATGCAAGATCTGGGTCCAAGTCCGATGGAGTGAAAACAGGGCATAGCATGAAGACCGGTATAACAAAGAAAGGGCTTAGCGAAGCACGAAGAGAGAGTTCGTTTCAAAGGAGCATGAGAGACCGGGAGGAAAGAACCCGAGCCCCGATGCCCAAGCTTGCCCCTGCAGACCGGAAGAGATCCCCCTGAGCAACGATTTGTTTGGATAGTCGAACAAAGGTCGCCGCAATGTTCCAGAACTCAACGATGTATGCTGCAAGGGATTGATAAGCAGACCCCCAAGATGTCGTCGCCCACCATAGAGGCTTTGTCCACGACCGCAGTGTTGAGCACCAGGGAGGCCGCGACAACCCCTCCAGCAAATGCAGACCTGCAACTCTAACCTCTCGGATACGGATCCCAAACAGGCAATGCGTTTCTATTTCTTTACCAGGTAGTCGGGCTTGTCGTCGACCTGGAGATATTGGCTTATCCTACAAGCCTACCTGTGAAAGGGACCTAGCGGCTACTCCCAAGAAATTTTCCTCCCACTGATAAACCCTAGCTTCATTTTTCGCCATTTCTCTCTCCGCAAAATTCCATTCCGGTAAATAATTATTCCTTTATATGGACATCAATAATTTGATGATGTTTGCATGAATAAGATACAATGTGTAATTTCCATATTGGACCAGATGTAGATCTTGCTAATTGAAATTGAGACAAATAGCCATTAAGCGTGTGACTTGGAAAATATAATTTCTACTTGTCTTGTGATGAAGTGATTAGCTTCCTTTACGTGTTTGTTAGATCTATGAGAGATCTTAGGTCCTATTTAGGTGTGTGGTTGAGATATTCTCTCAACAAATTGGATTGTATGGTTAAGATAATATTTCTATCTTAAACCAATAATTAATGTATTTATATGTGTTCAATGTAATGCAAGATTTAAAGGTTTTGTTGTGTTTCTCTCAACCAACTGATTGCGTATCCAAGATAATTTCCCTATCTTGAGACAACACTTCATGTATATATGCCATATTATTTGATCAATGTAATGAGTATCCATTTAGAAAATATTTATTGGTATCAAAGCCCGTATGGGTTGGGCCTTGGCCCCTCGTGGGCCAAGGGAGATAAGAGAGCATGTATTTGTTTTGAGAGTATTTTTTTGTGT
>APFE030808473.1:10885-46547 GCA_000404065.3 Pinus taeda
AAAGGTGGATAAATTTCAGGTGGATGATGTAGTGCTGAAGTGGGATGCAAGAAATGAGGAGAAAGGCAAGCATGGTAAGTTCGAGAACCTTTGGAAAGGTCCTTTCAAGATCGCAGCATATCGAGGGCAGAATGCTTTTCTTCTTAAGGAAACAAACGGAGAGGAATGTCCAGGAGGAACGATCAATGGTCGGCTGCTCAAGCGGTACCACTTCTAAGTTATCAAACATTGCTTCCACTGTCATTGTAAATACCATTTTATTTCAGTTTCGTTAGAGTTGTTCAAACTAGTCTTTAAGTCATTTTAATGTCAAGTTTGAGTCAGTTTTTTTGGTTGTTTCAGCTTCATAAATGAGTCTGAGTCCGGTATTATTTATCAAAATGATGACTACATATCCCAATGGATGAAGGCACTGTCTAGCTCCTCCAGAGATCTGTTGTTATTGGCACCTCCAAGGAGCTACCATCCCCCATTGGAGCCAATGTTAGAGTCGGTCTGGTTAGTCCTCCGTTAGAGATCAAAACTCTTTATGCATTTCATGATTAGGTGTCCCGCTCCATTCTCCCAGTTGCATTCCGCTAGGGGCATGCCATAATCTAACAGAGAAGGTCATTATAGTCATTCCCCCCCTCATGTCTAGCTCCTGCTAGCTCAGGTCTTTTGTCAATCATCATCAAAGTCCATGATAGTCAAGGTCTGGTCCTTTAAAGGACAAAGGTCATTTCGAGGTCTAGGTCTAGGAATTCATCAATTTGGTACTTGAACATGTCCAGTAGTGCCATGCAGGCTAGAATGAGGCCCTTACACAGTTATGGTTCAGAAAGCTTCATCGTCATGTGAATAGACTCCGACTCTTCTTCAAAACTCTGTTTTGAAGAAAAAGTCAAACAGTGTCATTTATGGCAAAATTTTCAAAAAAGTCGTCAAGCGATTTTTTCAGATGCAGTCATGGTTTCAGTGACCACATGTCGTGTCTTGCAACCCTCGCAAAGAGTGCCGAAAATTGCATCATTCGAGCTAAAATTTCAAAGGGAAAGTGAAAATCAGTGTGTTTTAAAGTCAGTGAAAAAGTGAAAAACTCAAATATTAGAAAAATCGGTTTTTGAAGAGGAAAAAATTAAACCCATCTCTTCCAAGGCTATATATACAAATTTTGGTCATAAACAAATGTATTGTGCCATTACAAGTCTTGAAGAAGTGTTGGAAGGGCGTGAGTGTGCATTGGTGAGTGATTGACTGAGTTGGAGGCGACCTTGGAGAGCGCGACGCATATAACCAGGAGCACGGCGCACACAAAGGGCGCAGCGCACACGCAGCCTGCCCACAGTCTAGTTTTCTCAAGCGTGCGACACATACTCAGAGCGTGGCGCACTGGGATTTGCACGCGACGCATACAGTCAGAGGCTTAAGCGAGCAACTGGAGTCGGTTGGAGGTGAAGGCAAGGGCGTGGTGCACACAGGCAAGGGTGCGGCGCACACGCAGGGTGCGGCACACACAGCATCCGCCCACCATTCAAACCCATAACGAGCGCAGCGCACACCCGGAGCGCGGCACACACAAACAGGAGCACGGCGCACACAGACAGGGGCACGACGCACAGAGATAAAGCACCCAGAACGTGCCAAAACTCCCTCAAAATTTTTGTGAAGCCCCTCTAATCGCAAGGTAGGCTCTCAAACTCATTTGTGCATCAAATTTGATAAAGATATGGTGGATTATTGCTAGTGATGGAATGAAAAAACATTTCATAAGAAAACACAAGAAGACACCAAAGAAAATACCATTTTCTAGGGTTGTGTAACAGTGTCATTGTTGCAAGGGCTTTATTTTTCCTACCCTACCCTTGTCCCTTATTCCCTATGTCATTTTTTCCCCATTATCACTACCCTAACACTACCAAAAATCATATTCCCTTCCCCCTCCTCCTATTGCTAAATAGAAACCCTAAACCATACCGCATCACAATGCCCCAAACTCTTCCCACACCCCTAACAAATTTCTCCCTATAAACCCCATCCCCATTTCATCACTCCCTTCCTAACATTCCCTGTTTCATTTGTTCCCCTTGGTAACAGATAATACAAAGGCACCCAGCCTCACACCATCATAAAAGGGGTAGCCTAATCATAGCCCACATTACAGTCATGTCATCACAGCATTCGTCCAAGTATGAGAGGGAGATACAGAGTGACTCATCCTCAGAAGAGCAGGCTCCTAGGAGACACCACAAGAGTGGCAAACATGTCAGGGATGAACCCACTACCCTCACCGAGTTACAAGCATGCCCTCTTTCCATGTCATCCTTCTAGCACTTATCATGTTTCGAATTTTGTCAAAGGGTGACAAATGTTAGAGTTCATCATGAGTTGGTCCGTTTATTTGTGCTTCATCTACATGGAGGTCAGTCTACCTTGGCCGGGGTCACTTTCACCTTGACACCCGAAGCTATATCAGTGGCAACAGGTATTCCAAATGTTGGGGAGCAGTGGCATAAGAAGAAAAAGGTGGAAAGGCAACACTACGAGCCTTACATCAAAACCAAATTCTTGAATGAGCTCACAAGAGTATTTCCCTTCAGATACTTGAAGAATGAGTATGCTCCACTCATGAGATTGATCATGAAATACTTCAGCTGTGAGGGGAGGTTCTCTAGACTGTATGCCTATCATATCCGCTTTCTCATGCACTTTACCAGGGT
The DNA here is from genome assembly GCA_000404065.3 of Pinus taeda. Classification (NCBI taxonomy): domain Eukaryota; kingdom Viridiplantae; phylum Streptophyta; class Pinopsida; order Pinales; family Pinaceae; genus Pinus; species Pinus taeda. Next base: position 13,585 of record APFE030808473.1, read on the forward strand.
GAGGATGATGAACCTCCCATTTTTCATATGCAGGAATATAGAGAGGATGAACACCTTCATGTTGCATAAGACCCCTCAGTGGCAGCTTAACAGTGTGTATCACTTCGCTCTTATCCGGATTTTGGTAGATCATTAGTTGGGATTGCAGGGCATTGCTTGGGAGGACTTCATCTCCCGTTACTTCTTTAACAAACCATAGGTACTATCAGAGCCCGAGCAGGAGTTGGGTGGTCCTTCTTATCAGCATGAGCACCATGAGACCACGATCATGCCATTTTTGGTGACATATCAGAAAGGCAGTAGGAACTTATTTGCAGCAGCAAAGCGAGTGTTATCTCCACCCGGGGTGGAAGGGGCCTCGCTTCCGACATCGACTACACAGGTATTGGACAAGGGCAAGGAGCCCGTGCATGATGAGGGGCCATTAGGTGCACAAGAGACCGATGTCATCCTCATTCCGGATGAAGAGACAGAGGCAGAAAATGCCAAACTCAGGATGACCATTCAGGAGCAGGACACAGAGATCAAAGGCTTGATACTAAATTTTGAGAGGGCTAGATGGGTCATCAATTATCTGGAGCAGAGAAAAAAACATCTTGAGGACCAACAGACGATCATGGAGTTGCAAAGCATCCATGAAAATCGGCAAGCTACCCAGCAGAGGAGGATCGAGCTCACTACCTTGGAGCAAGAAATCAACAACGACCGTGAGTCTTGGTTGGATCTGGTCAATATACACTTGGAGAAAATGCTAGAGAAAGAAAACAGAGACAAATCCATACTGAGGAGGATGGCTTGTCATTACAGGGCATGGAACATGAGCGCAAAGGCCCGAATAAGGAGCTTGAAGGCTAAATTGAGCAAAACAACAAAAGAAGCAAAAGAGGCAAACGAGCAAGATCGGCTTCGAATATTGGCCAAAGCTTCCTTGGCACAACATAGCACTTCATAGAGGACCTCCAGCCCAAGTTTCAAGGAATTTGGGAAAATTTTGGTCACATGACAAATTTTTGGCACAAAAACAGGTTTTTTTTCTATATGCTTTCCGCCACCGGCGTGACGCGTAAGATTGGGAGCTCCAAATGAGAAATGGTTTGCATTTTTGGATTTGGCATGAAAAATCAAAATTGCTGGCACTGGGAGCAAGAAATTTGGAGAAGATCTTGGCCACCAAAAGGGCAAAATACACTCAAAAATGGCCTCACTGCCCCTATTTTGACACACAGGAAGCACTCTTGGGAGAATGAATATTTGGAGGGACAAATGAGCTCCAAATTCAAAAATTCCACTTGGGTTAGAAATTAGACAGGACAGGCTTTCCAACGAGCACACTTGGGCACATTTTGGACTCCAGCAAGTGCCTCAAAACTGGCCTCAAAGTGGCGCGGTGCATACAAGAAAAGGGCGCGGCGCATATAAAGAAAAGGGCTAGAATGCCTCCATTTCGCGAAAATTTCGCTTCCCGACTTTTTGTAAGTGGGCCCACTCATATGCACTTCAGTTTTTCGGAACCTAGGGTAGTTTTATAAGTATTTTCACTCCATATGGTCAGTTATCCAAGTGGCAAAGGAAGGCAAAGGGCCACCCAAGCCATTTGTCATGTTTGTGGCGATGCACCTGTAGCTACTGTTTGGCTATCCACCTTCAGTTTTTAATGATTCGAGTAACTCCCCAACCCTTGGGCATTCTATCTCTTCATAGCAAATTATATATATTGTATGCAAACCATTTGCAAAGGGTTGGTTGGCTTGTAACTTCTGGGAGACTGTGGGAAAGAAACTTTGTTTCTGCATTGTATATTTTTTACAGAGGATTAATGAAAGCAGTGGCTCTGTTCATGAGATTCATGTGGTTGTGAGTGTAGAAAATGTGTCTCTTATGTTTCATATGTATATTTTTATGTTTCATAGCTCATTTCATATTCATTTCCATTGAAATTTTCTAAGTTAGCTAAGGTAGAATTCAATTTTATTGCTCTGCCTGTGGGAAATTTCATGTTCAGTGTTCATTCTTCTGTTGAAAAGGATTCATGTTGTCCATGCCATTTTCACCCTCTTAATCAATCTCTCCATTCCACACTATCTTAAAATTAAATTGCTAGGCTTTCCGCCTACCTTGCCTCACGAAATAATCTGTGCCTTTATATTAAGTTCTCTATTCATTGAGGTCCAGTGGTCCCATAACATCCCAGAAACACAGTCATTCATAAAAAGCATTTCTTGTATCCGTATTCACTTACTAGCCTAAGATAAATAGTTCACTGTAAGTCATCTCAGGCCATTTCATTTATCTATTCACTGAGCGTGACTCGGAGAGAGCCCTCTCCTGCTCTGGTAGGGCTAGCTACCAAACTGAGCGTGATTTGTGGTTACCCTGAATTTTGCCTTCTTTCAGCCTAAGGTGGATTTAGGTGCTAACATATTGCAGTCATCTACCAGAAACATTTTAAGCTCTCAGTCATCCAGAAACGCATACTAAAGCTAGCCTACAAAACCTCCTGCATTTAGATATAAAAAGAGAAGAGAAATGGGAGGGGGATTCAATAGAAGAGAACCCACAAATACATCAAGGATTCACCTTCATCCCGCTATGGTAGATATCTTTAGGAGGCATCACAGGTTGGGCTTCATTGAGTTGCTCAGGGAGTATGATGATGATATAGCCCATGAGTTTTCCATGGCACTCAACCCTCAAGCAAGAACAAGTGCTACCACTATGGTGAGAGGGATGTCCATTACAATCAACCCTGAGGTGATCAGCAGAACAACTAGACATCCTCAAGGGGTATAATGGAGGAGGAAGGAAAAGGCTAGCAACACCTTTTCCAAGAAAAACTTCTTCCTAAATGATGAAGATCCAATTGAAGACAAAAATGGGGTAAGGAGGGAGACCCTTCTATATCCTTGGGATGAGGTGAGCTACCTGATCCAGGTTCGAGTGTGACGAAGGACCCTTCCAAGACCTTTTACTTTCATGATGTATTAAATTGCATTTTAAAAGAACATAATTGAGTACAGGTGCATGTTGTAAAGAAGAGGAACATGAATATCATCAACACATGAAAACATAAGTCGTTGATAACGGAGTTCATCTAGGAGGGACTACGTCTCTGAGCCCTAGTGTCAAGATGGTGTAGGCCGCTCCATTAAGTGATGTCAATAGTGATGACGTACACAAAGGTTATGTCGCTATCATTATTCCAAGTGGATATTTAGATATAATGGCATGGAAAAGCTCAAAATTTAAAGTGGCAGAAAAGCAGGTATCCTGACATTAGATCGAAGTGCTCGTCACCCTGATTCCAACGGTGTGAATGAAATTCCAATCCAAGTCTGGATGATGAAGTTATGGCAGAAAGAAGGTAGCCTTGTTCCTTTGGAAAATGAGGTTTTTTTCCCTAAAAATGGACTTAAAGCCTTTAAAAGGAAAATTGCAATCGGAGGACCCCCGATCAGCGATCCTCGACTAAATCACAATCGGTGGCAAGAAATCAACGATATCAGGATGGAGCGGTTGGAACCGAGCAGAGCCGACTTACGATCATGATTGATGATCGAAAAAACCAGAACCCCGAGTCGTTGTATGAGCGAGATGCCGATGCGATCGGTTGATGCCCATATCAGCAATTAGCGATTGGCGGTTGGAAAATCCCCCGCTAATAGGACTATTGAACCGGCGATGTGCCAATTGCAATATGAGGACCAAACCCGAGCCCAATTTAAGGAAATTTGAAGTTCGAGACTTTATTTTTCTTAGTGTTTTCTGTGTATTATCCATTTAAACGGAAAAATGCCAATTTCGGGGTTTTTGTGAGGAAAAGGCGGATTCATCGCACCCGATTGATCCATCCATAAGAACAACCTTCTATTCTAATTGGACAACCCCCGATTTCAGCAGAATTGCAACAAAACCATAATTATACAGCCCCATGAATGAAGAAAGCACAAAATGGGGATTTTCATCACGCAGTTCGAGGCAAGATAGCTTATAGGAGGGCCGATAGTGAATTTTGTCTGAATTGGACAAATCTTATATGTTTTTAGCCCTTCTCAATGCCATGGACATAGTGGTGCTATCCATTTCTCCATCTGAGATATTCATTTCACAACCATTTTCTAGAATGGAGGTATAAGCCTCTTTTTATGTAAACCGATGAATGTATTCTCTTCTTTTCATGCCATTTAATGAATGAAGGCATCCCCATTGATCGAGCAGGGCCCGGAGATGTAGTCTGAGTTGAACAAACTCTGTTATCAGGTCTTGGTATCTTCTTGTCATGCCTTTATGTGTTTTCTTCTTATTTCTTGTGTGCACATTAAATTTTTGTGTTACGCTGCAATTTTCACATGTGATTCTTTTCATACATCTATAAGCAAAAGATCCTTGGATCAAGTGGTATCAGAGCAGGTCTTTTTATATGTGAATTGCATGTTTGTATGCTAACAAGAGATAGACTCCGAAGAGGCAAAGGGGAATTAGAGCCTTTCGATCCCAATGCGAGGCATGCACATCGAAGGAGAAACATGGTAGAAGCTGAAGCTCATCTTGAAGAGGAGCACAATTTCTGCAAGACCTTCTATTCAATGGCAGAGAATATCAGTCAGCTGGTGTTAAGGCTGGAGAAAGCAGAAGAGAGAAACCCAGAAGAACAAGGTTCATCACATGGGAATGGTGGAGAAGAACCCCCTACTTCTCCTTCTATGAGTGAAGGTTCTCCTTCCTCTGACCACCATAATCGTAGAAATTCAAAGGATGCATCTAAGAAACCTTTCTTTAAATTAGATGTTAAATTTGGTCTTCCCATGTTTAATGGTGAAAGTAACACAGAGAAGCTTAATAATTGGATTAGGTAGATTGAGGTCTACTGCAGGATTCAACAGATCATGGAGGGTGAGGCAAAGATTCAGCTGGCCTCTCTACGGTTGAGCAGCATTGCTCTCATTTGGTGGGAGAGAAAATTGCAGAGTAGTAAGAAACCTCTTTTCCTCATGGCCTGATTTTATTTCTACGTTAAAGGAATAGTTTTATCCCTTGGGATACAAGCAAAAAGCTTTAATGAATTGGTAGTATTTAAAACAAGGTAAATGTCAGGATGTTCAGAGTTTTACATAGGAGTTTAGAAATCAAGCACTTAATATGGGTATTGCACTTGATACACCTGAAGTTGTAACTAAGTATATTGGCTCATTGCATAGTTACATTAGGCATTCATTGTTGTTGTTTGAACCAACCACTATTGAGTCAACCAGCGTAAAGGCAATTCATATTGAGAACACGGAAAAAATGAAAGAGATGATCAGTCCAGAAAACCACCGTTCAAACCTCCCAATGGCAAATATAAAGCGAAATGGAAAGGAAAGGAGAAGAAAACAACAGCAGCCAAAGAAGGAGAAAATACGTATTGCAATCACTGCAAAAAGGAAGGCCACGATGATGATCATTGTTGGAAACAGCACCCAGAAAAGAGACCGAAGAAGTATGGAGGAAAGGGCAAGCAGAAGATAGTGGAAACTGCGCAGCAAGACCTTGGATCAGATTCCAGAGATGAAGCATTAATCACAGCCACAGGAACAAAAGGTACTCTTACACCTCATGTTAATTCTTAATCGCATGAAGGCATTAGTTCTGTAAATGAGTCCCTTCCTAATGTTCGAAAGAGAATTGAACTGTTTCATATCAAAGTTGTTATAAATCATAATAAAGTAGAAACTCATTTTGATACTGGATCCGAATTAATCGTAGAATCCTTGGTAAAGAAACTCGGCTTAGAAACAAAACCACACTCGAAACCTTACCCACTTGGATGGATACATGATAAAGAAAAACTGAATGTAACCAAGCAGTGTAAAGTAAAATTTGTAATCGCTTTTAAGCTAGTGGATGAAGTAGAAGTGGATGTGATCCCATTGGATATATGTGGCATGGTGTTGGGGAGTCCATATCTATATGATAGAAAGGCGGTCTTTTTCTGTCACGAGAACAAATAAAATCAATGCCAGCCTTGTAAGCACTGGACAAATGAAAAGGCTGGTAAGGGTTGTATGCTTATGGTTGTAAGGGAAAAAGAGGCAGAATTAGCTGATGCTTTCCAGGGCTGCGATCAGGAACATAAACAGAAATTATCTAAATTAATTTCTAATTATGATGAACTGTTTTAGGAACCAAAGGGATTACCTCCAAAGAGGGAAATCTAACACGAGATCCATTTGCAACATGTTTCTCCTTTACCAAATATTGGCATGTACAGGATGTCGACCATTGAGATGGAAGAAATCAAGAAATAGGTGCAGGAATTGTTGGACCAAGGGGTCATCAGGTCGAGCACTTCTCCATGTGGCTCACCGATTGTCCTAGTCCCAAAGAAAGATGACACGTGGAGGATGTGTGTAGATTACCGCGCACTAAACAAAATTATGGTGAAAAATCGTTACCCTCTTCCATGCATAGATGATTTATTAGATCAGTTAAAGAATGTTGTTTATTTCACCAAATTGGATTTTCACAGTGGTTACCACCAGGTCTGAATTGCAGAGCAAGACATGTGGAAAACCACCGTCAAGACCAAACAGGGGCTATTCAAATGGATGGTGATGCCATTCAGACTTTGCAATGCTCCAACCACTTTTATGAGGGTCATGAATGATCTCTTTTGGCCTTTCATTGATGAATTGGTTCTTGTATATTTAGTTGATATACTTGTCTTTAGTAAAAGTTGGGTTGAACACGTGTGTCATGTAAAGAAAGTGCTTGATGTGTTGAAAAAAGAAAAACTCTACGTAAATTTATCGAAGTGTGAGTTCAGGAAAACCTCTTTGGGTTACATAGGTCATGTTTTTGGTCATGGTCAATTAAAAATTGATCCTTCTAAAGTTGAAGCAATCATAAATTGGCCTAAGCCTACTAGTGTAAACGAGGTCCGCAACTTTTTAGGTGTTGTCCAGTATTGGAGGAGATTTATTGCCAATTTCTCTGTTATTGCAGCACCTTTGCACACATTGACAAGTGTGAAACAGGTCTTCCAATGGGGAGGAAGACAACAGAAGTCCTTCTAAACACTGAAGGAAAAGATCAGCACCACGCCAGTCTTAGCCTTACCCAATCTGCAACAGCCATTTGAGATCGAAACAGATGCCAACGGTTATGCCATGGGAGTTGTACTGATGCAGCAAAAGAAGTTGATTTGTTACCATTCTGAGAAGTTTTCTCAAGTTGTGATAAACTATCCCACTTATGACAAGGAGCTTTATGCCTTGATGCAGAGTGTGAAAAAGTGGAAACACTACTTGATCGACAAGGAGACCATCATCCATACGGATCATTAGCCCTTGCAGTACCTTTAGTCATGAACCAAGTTGCAGCAATCTCATCATTTCAGGTGGATGGGTTTTCTTCAACAGTTTCATCTGGTAATAAAGTATAAGAAGGGCACTAGCAATAAAGTGGACGATATGCTATCTCACCCTCCTATTTCTGCTTTTGTTATTTTGCATAATGTGTTGTTGCATTTTGAAAGTTATGCTGAACAATATGCTAATGATGATGACTTCAAGGAGATTTATGAAAAACTAACCCATGGTTCACAAGTGAACAACTATCACTTGCAGAGGAAACTGTTGTATCACCTTGGTAAATTGTGTATTCCCGTAGGGGAAAGAGTACATGTAATTCAAGAGGCCCACACCTCTCTTGTGTCTGGACACTTTGGTGTCTAAAAGACTTTATGTCATGTACAAATATTTTGTTTTTGGCCTCATATGAAAAACAGTGTGACTCGCTGTGTAAAGGGTTGTGTGATGTGTTTTGTTTCAAAGCCCTCTAATAGAAAACTTGGGCTCTACACACCACTCCCTATTCCGAGTCGTGCATAGGAAAGTGTGTCAATGGACTTTATAGGAGGTTTTCCTTTGTCCAGAAAGAGTCACGACTATTTGTATGTTGTCATTGACCGTTTTAGCAAGATGTGTATTCAAATGCCTTGTAAAAAGCAGATCATTGTAGAGCAAACTGCTTCTCTTCACTTTCAGCATGTTTGGGTCCATTTTGGGCTACCCACATCGATTGTGTCAAATTGGGACTCTCACTTTCTCAGAGAGTTTTGGACTAGCCTATGGAATATGATGGACACCAAATTGAAAAGAAGCACGACATTTCATCCACAGACTGACAGATAGATAGAGGTTGTCAACTGTACCATGGTACACTTATTACGAGGCTATTGTGGGAAACATCCAAGTTATGGGATGAGCATATCCCATATGTACAACATTCCTACAATCGAGCAGTGCATTCATCTACGCAGTGTTCACCATTTGAGACATGTTTTGGTTACTTGCCAAAGGACCTTTTTGATATGGTCTTTGGAAGGGAAGATGGCTCCAGTGGACATAATGATAGGGACAAAGCTCGGAAGTTCATTCAGTGAATCCAATTGATTCACCAAGTATTATAAGAGTAGTTGGAGAAAAGTCAAGCCTGTTACAAGGCTCAACATGACAAACATCGAGTCGACCATCAATTCCAAGTGGGCGACAAAGTGTTGTTCCACATCAGCAAGGACAGGATGAAGGGAGAAGGGAAGAAGTTGCGACCAATCCAGTATGGTCCATTCACCATTCAAGAGAAGATTGGAAACAATGCCTTTCGTCTTGATTTGTCGATATATATGCAGATGTACTCAGTAGTGAATGTAGAGAACTTAAAGCTGTATGAACCTCCATTGATCATAAACACCGAAGAGGTGGGCACAGTACCTACAGTTGATGATTTTGCACCAGAATATCTTGATGAGTTACCTGAAGACATCATCCCTGATAGGAGAACCAGGACTTCATGGCGAGGAGATGAGGAATACCTTCGAGTTGGTTTCAAGGGAATACACCTCAGCAAGGTCAAATGGCTGGAGATGGAAAGGGTGAGGGAAGAATTCCCTCACTTGCCAATTGACTAATGAAAGCTTTTGGCGGTCTAAAAGCTCCTCAATGGGGAGGATTGATCCAGGTGGATCTTCAGATACAATGGCATGGAAAAGCTCAAAATTAAAAGTGGTAGAAAAGCAAGTATCCTAAAATCATATCGAAGTGCTTGTCACCATGATTCCAACGATGTGAATGGCACTCCAATCCGAGTCCAGATGATGAAGTTATGGCAAAAACAAGGTCACCTTGTTCCTTTGGAAAATGAGGTTTTTCCCCCTAAAAATGGACTTAAAGCCTTTAAAACGAAAATTGAAATCGGAGGACCCCCAATTAGCGATCCTCGACTAAATTGAAATATGGGGCAAGTAATCGGCGATATCGAGATGGAACGATCGGAACTGGGCAAAGCCTACTTGCGATCGTGATCAGTGATCGGAAAAATCAACCAATCGAAGATTGTTAGAACCAGAACCCTGGGCCGTTGTATGAGAGGGATGCCGATTCGATCGGCCGTCGTCGATATCAGTGATCAGAAATTGGCGGTTGGAAAATCCCCTACTAACAGAACTGTTGAACAGACGATGTGTCAATTGTGATATGGGGACCAGACTCGATGGGTCTATAAGCCCAATTTAGGGAAATTTGAAGTTCGGGAATTTGGTTTTCTTAGTGTTTTCTGTGTACTATCCGTTTAAACGGAAAAAGGCCAATTTCTAGGTTTTTTTGAGGGAAGGGTAGATTCATCGCGCCCGATTGATCCATCTATTAGAACAACCTTCTATTCTAATTGGACAACCCTTGATTTCAGCAGAATTGCAACAAAACCATAATTATAAAGCCCGATGAATGAAGAAAGAACAAAAGGGGGATTTTCAACACGTAGTTCAAGGCAAGAGAGCTTACAGGAGGGCCGATAGTGTATTTTCGATAGTGTATTTTGTCTGAATTAGACAAATCTTATATGCTTTTAGCCCCTCTCAACACCACGAATGCAGTGGTGCTGTCTATTTCTCCATCTGAGGTCTCCATTTCACAGCCATTTTCCAGAATGGAGGTATAAGCCTCTTTTATGTAAATTAGTGAATGTATTCTCTTCTTTTCATGCCATTTAATGAATGAAGGCCTCCCCATTGATCGAGTAGGGCACGAAGATGTAGTCCCAGTTGGATGAACTCCGTTATCAAGTCTTGTTGTCTTCTTGTCATGCCTTTATGTGTTTTCTTCTTCTTTCTTGTGTGCACATTAAATTTCTATGTTAAGCTGAAATTTTCACATGTGATTCTTTTCATACATCTATAAGCAAAAGATCCTTGGATCAATCATGTTGTGGAGGTAAATCCCCTCTGCGGACAGAGGTGATCCCTACTAGCCCAAATGGGGTCTAGCAACAATAAAACAATGCTAACACGCAAGTTCCTAATTGCAAATCAAAGACCAATGATGAGGGCCTACCTGGAATCCAACGGTAGTACTTGTAGAAGAGTCGTCACTCCCGTTCTTTCACTCCGGCTGGTCACAATCTCCACGATCCTCGTGAACGGACACCTGCACATGCAAAGAACGACACAAATACAAGCATAAAATCCAATAGATGCAACTATATATCAGTCAGAAAGGATATAACTCAATCATCATTATAAAAACAATAAGAGTGGAACCATAATGATAGTCATCTATTATTATTGATAAACAAAGAAGAATACAACCATAGTTCTGACGTAAAATCCTCCTTTGGCTAGGTGATCAATAGTACATGACTTGCAAATCTTTGGGAATGGGGAACAAGCCTCTCTCTCCTTGGTTACTTGGACAAGAATCTCCACGCTTTAGATTTAGCTTATGGAATGAAGAAGGCTCTGCCGGCAGGAACTTGGCAATTCTCAGGACTTGGACTTTAGAATTGGAACTTGGGGAGCTTTGGACTTCCTAGCTAGCTTTTAGAGGCAAAAGGACAAGCTTTTATAGATAGAGGAGAAGGAGTTAGGATTTCCACAATATTCATGGGGTTGGCTTTATCACTAAGAAGCTTCCATGAGAAGGTGGCAAACAACTTCCCTTCTATGGAGATTCGAAGCCAAACTGAACCAACTCAAGATGGAATTAGTTCATGAATGGGTTAGGAAGAACCTTCGTAAGTTTGTTTGTTAAAAACTTTACCCAACTGGGCTGGCGCAAGTGCGACTCTGAGGTAGAGTGCCAGCTGGCACGCCCTCTTTGGAGGATTTCCCCTATTGGCGCGAGTGATAAACAGTGAACCCGCGCCAATGGAAAAAGGGCTAGTTTTATGGGTATTTCGCAGAAGGTGTCTTCAGGGCATATGAAGTTCATACTCAGAGGAATACAATGCAAGTGTTTCCAAGTCATGTCACTCCTTACAGGTCCCAGAATGAGTCCTCCAAGGTGCAGGAGAAGGGGTAATAGGGATGGTGACAAATTACTGTGTAATAGATGCCCCCTAAAGCATGAGGCCCGAGAGAGACAGAGGGGTGAAATGCTTTACAAGAACATGGCCAACTAAAAACACTGACGCCGGAGAACCTGCATGAAGAAGTACAACTGGTATCTCAAGTACATGATGTATGTGGTATGGGCATAGCCATCCATAGCAGAGTACATAAAAATCTGGATCCAAGGTATGGACGCAGCCATCCAGTGAGGATCAATAAACAGACTCAGGCATGGTCACAGCCATCCAGTGAATGTGTCATGCAATGATCATAATAATCCACAAAATCGCAACCTGGATTTCTACAGACAAAATCCAGGGTCTTGTGCTCCATATCGACCCGAACAAAGTACAAGTTCAAGCATGCGAATAGGGGAGCCAAATTCAAACATGCAGGAACATCGTCTGATTACCAGTCAATGATGAAAATTGTTAACAGATGCGAGAGGTACCACCAATAATGATAATGGCCCTCAAGGTACTATAGGTACAATCTACGGCGTGCAAATCAATGAGTCGGCGTCGAACACCCGTAGAATCATTCGATCGGAGGCCAATGATGAAAACCTCGCGTCGAACATGAAGAACCTGCCATTGAGGCATGCAGGCTCCAAGGCACCTGAAGGGAGTCTCTGGGTCAACTTCCTGGATAATGAGCTGAAGTTGACAAGAAGTGACCTTGATCGAAGGTGGGCCATAATGTTTCCCACATCATCGACATGAGACAGAGAAGGATAAGATGTTTGTGAATCATGATTATGTGAGGTATCAGAGGGAGGTTGAGTATTCTGCAGAGGTCAACTTCTCTTGAACATATTGACGACATGACAGTGGACTTGGTAGTATTTGACATCAAATGATCAGGGGTCATGGTGACAGGGCAATGAGCATATGAGAGGTCAAATAGGACAACCCAAACCCACGTAGGCAAGTGTAAAAACAAGATGAGATGTCCCCACCCAGACACGAATGCAGACAAGTTCCATGTTCAAGAGCAACATATTGCCGACACGACAATAATTGTGGTTCCATTTTCCCCACCATTTCTGGCGAGTACCCTGCTTATTTTTATTAACAATCTTGACGAGGATAGCATATGCTTGTAAAGTGTCATCTCGATGGAATCCGATGTCATTAAGTTTTAACGAGTCTGAAAAAGGAAGAACTCGGTGTCTTTTCATGTTTAGAGAGTTTGAAAAGACAGCGGAAAAGTAAACTCCAGGGGTGTCCTTTTTCGTAAATTTGTGTTTCTTGAGCCTGAAAAAGTATAAAACAATGCTCAAAAGAACCAACCGACCATTACGATCGAGGAGTAATTTTCATGATTAGTGACTTCGGCCTAAAAAAAGTAAAAAAGCGACCGAAATCACGTCGTTTCGTAACCGTTAACGAGCCTGAAACGACAAGGGCCCGACGATATTTTCGTCTTTACACGGTCAGAAAAGAGCTTAAAGGTGATCACCTCTTATTTACATTTAACGAGTCAAGAGGAATAACTCGGCAATCCTTTCATCTTTAAACGGTCAGAAAAGAGCTGAAAGCAGAACTCCATTTTTATTCTCTTTAACGAGTCAAAAAGGGAAAAAATACTCGGCAATCTTTTCATATTTTACGAGTCAGAAAAGAGCTTAAAGGTAACTCGTCCTAGAGGAACGAGTGGTATAAAGGGTAGCAACTAGTTCCAGCAATGTTGGAACTGCTCAAAACATGTAATGGTCAAGAGGCTGGCTAATAAAACCACTCATTGCTGCAGTCCCTCAGGAAAGGAAAATAAGCAAGTGAAAGCATGTGATCGGCCAAAGAGATGGTGGCGATGGGATGAAAACAACCAAGGCTCATCTAACAGAAATTAGCGGATAAAGGCAGCAATCACGAGATGTAAAATGGGTATGGGTTCATTTTTACACAAACTTGAACCATGGAGAACTCTGCTTGGATTTGGTTTGATGTTTACACAAGCTTGAAATGGAAACTATGCTTGTTATAAGTTCGCATGCCCCCAGCATAATGACGCAAAACGAGGTACATGCCCCCCAAGCTTCATTGCATTCACAAATTGGATGGAATGAAGGTTCACTTTCAAGATCTTGGAAAGACTCGACTTGTATTTTACGAGATCTTAATCAAAAGACTCAATGTGGAAAGGGAGTTGTTTCATTTTTTAATGAGGTTGACACAGTAAAAGAACCATCCTCATAACCCTTGTTTCATTTTTTAACGAGCTTGACACAAGATTAGGAACTATGCTCAACCAGACCCAGTTTCATTTTTAAAGGAGCTTGACATAGGAAAGCGAACTATGCTCCAACTGAACCCAGTTTCATTTTTTAAGGAGCTTGACATAGGAAAGCGAACTATGCTCCGCAACGAACTTCATCATAATGAACAGGAAGTCGTTGCTTCCAAGAATGTCACTCTCGGTGGAAGGACAACATCTTGGAAGTCAAGACCCAATGCCCTCAGGACACTATGCACGACGGCAGCATCACTGCATACAGGCACGGGATAAGTAGCCACGTAGTTGACCTGCGATGGGGCAAATACAACCGGTGGATAAAAACCAGAAGGGGATGAAAACTGTGCAGGAGGCACCGGGCGACTAAAGAATGATAATTGATCGATAGTCACGATCCTTCCGTCGTGTGGAAAGAAAACCACACAGAAAAGCGAAGGGACAAGGGCCCCCATGGCATAAACATAGTCACGGCCAAGGAGAAGACTGAAATCTAAAGCACCTTGGGTAACCAGTACATCTATATAGACGGTTTTACCTCCCAAAGTAATAGGGAACTTCGGAAGGATCCCCAATGGTTGACTGGTTCCTCCGTCAAACACTAACAGATTCTGTGCGACCGGCACAAGCTGTGGGGAGCCCAAAGCTTGCCAAGTAGTGGAAGTCATAAGACTGACAGATGCACCCTCATCCAAGACAGTGCTAGGTACTGTCTGATCATAGGCATGTACTGTAATCTGGAAAGGCACATGGGATGGAAGGTAGAAAGCAGTCAGGTGACTCCAGTCGAAGGAAACGACTGAACTACTTGGTGGGGGAATCGTATGATTTCCCCCCTGCTCTACAGGAACCAAAGAAGGACTCTTGGGATCAGCTGGGATAGGAGAGTCCTTCTTGGACTCAAGAGAATCTGATGAGATGATAAGAACATGAGCATGATGCTCTTCCGAAACAGAGTGATCAACAAGCGGTGAACCCAAGTTGACACTCTCTCCAACCAATGGGTGGTCCTGAACAAGCTTAGCACAGCCAGGTTTAGAAAGAGGAGGATGGACAAGAGAAGGATTTAAGTCAATCTCTTTGTCAACAGGGGGAAGATCTGAAGAGAGCCTCTAATAACCAACGGGGAGTTGGGGTGAAGAAGCTGTAAGACTTTCCAAAATAGCGGAAGCTTTATCCATGAGCGGACAAAGGTGAAGGAGATGGTTGCCTTCACATAGCCTACAAGGGAATTGAATCTTCCCGTTCTTCTTACCATTGCCAGCTGATAGGGTATCATCACCATGAGGTTCAGAGGGCGATGAGGGGCAGGCCAGATCGTGAGACCATACTTCTAAGACCTTAGGAAGGCCAGGACAATCACAGAGAAGATCGTCTCCCTTGCACAATTTACAAGGAAACTTAACCTTCCGCGGAGGAGCAGAAGGAGTTCCGACCTGAGCTGTACTCGGGGTAATTTCTGCACTTTTAGCCTCTCGCTTAGGCAACTTCTTCTTCTTCATATTCTTCTTCTTCTTCTCAGCCACCTGATTACTTGAATCCAGACTTTCACCAGGCGAAGTAGAAGATGAGGACGTAGAAACAGGCGAAGAAGGGGAGAGGTCCACCTTGGAATCAACATGATGTTGTTCGGGTGGAGGAACCGGTTGACCAGTAGTTGAGACATTAGAGACCATAGAGGTTGAGAACAACCAAACAGGCAACCCAACAGTTAACCCAGGAAGGGAAAATGTTGCCATGTAAGGAGCACCAACATTCCCAAAAGGAGGAAAATGACCAGGATTCCCTTCAGAGGGGATTCCTGGGTTGGTGAACTCTGGAAAAGTTGCCATCAAAAGTGAAAATCACACACGGGGCTGAAAAAAGAAGTCACAACACACAATCAAACGGTCAACAAACAAAATCTAATAGGGCGTGTGATCATGGGCGAATAAATTTTAATACACAAGGACATAACTTGACCTTTTCATCTTTAGAGAGTCAAGAAAAGGACCAAAAGATGACTCTAGTCGTCTTCAAATGTTTAATGAGCCTGAAGTGACAAATGCTCAGGTGAGCCTTTTCTTTTAGGGAGTCTGAAAAGGATCAAAAAGTGACTACTCTGGAGAACTAGGCAAAAGGTTTACCAGACAATCCATAAAACTGCATATACACCTTGGCAATCGTATGAAAACCAAGGACTTTCCGTACAGCAGTCAATCTTCCCGAACGCTGTGTCCGGTATATTACAGGTCGTAAGGTGGCAGACACAGCTCTTATGGATAAAGGATTGATAACCTAGTGGGTCTCCCCATATACTCGATGGTATGTGTGGAGCACAAGTCCGTACTAGACCACTATTGAGTCACAAAAGGAGGAATCACCCAACCTTGAGTGGAAACAAAAGTGACTAGGTTTAACGACGTCGGAGCACGTCTCTAGCCTAGACCTCTAAAAAGTGTGCGTTATGTTCCAATGCGTTGTTAGATTCATTCAGTTCATTTTAAAGTTGATCTTGGTATTATGTTTCAGTTTTCAGACCTTACCGTATGTAATCTCTCAAAATTCCCAAAATGCAAACTATATGCCAAAATATGTCATTTCATTCGATGAATGCTAGTTACAAGAGGGTTTGAGAGCTTTCACGCAAACGAAACAATCACAAAACAACAAAGAACTTCCTTAATGCAGCTAATGGAGATAACTAATCATTAATCAAAATGAAAAGCTCTAATTCTCATTAACTAATACAAAGCAAAAGAGATTTTTTCTTTTATGTCGATGGCAAAGTGCATTAAACAAACTTTGAGAAATGATAACAAACAAATTCTACTCAATACAAGCACATTCAGTCCCCTAAATCACAAATCAAACCTCCAAAGAACGAGAAAAATCCCAAAGAGACCAATGAGCCGTGTAATCTAGGCTCAAAGTGAGACAAAGCGAAATTCAAGTGAAAACGAAGCAAGTCACCCAAATAACGCAATAAAATGATTTACAATCACCAACCAAGTGCAAGGGAGTAATCAGAGAGCCGACTGGACCGATTAGAAGACCAAAAACACCTAAGGAAGGCTCGACACACAAAGCCACTAGATGCCCTAGGGCTAGAAACGTGAAATCTATAGAAAACGGCAAACACCCAAAGGGTAAAGGTAATCTATGCAATTGTAATCTACGCACAATTCACTTGAAAAGTATGAAAATGTAATCTATGCACATTTTTCATTCATATTCTGAAAATGATAATTCTAATGATGCAAGTGTGATCTATGCAAGAGAATTCTCAAACACAAGATGATTCTAATGTAATCTAAGAACCAATCAAGTGCAAATCAAGAAAATTGGGTGAGAGTTCCAAATATCAAAAAATAAAAACACTCAAAGGCGATTAACACTCATACACAATTTAGCCCCCCCCCCAGCGAATGAGGGGGAAATTGTTTTGCAAAAACAAAAGTAAAAAGATGCAAAATTGTGAAAATACTGAGACAAACCTCCAAGTAATGACCAAAGGAAATAAAATTAAGAATTTCTCAAAAAAGAGACTCAAAACCAGTCAAACAAGGCTCCAACACACTCAAGCAGTCGAAAAAAGGTACCCAGAACAAAAACCAAGCTCAGGAGGCTCACAGCCAAGCAAACTTCAAAAGTTCCCAGGCCTGGCGTGACTGTCAGGCTGCAACTAGTCCCTTTCAGGGATTGGCGCAGGTTGTCAATGAGCAACTAGCGCCAACGGGCGCGACTGTAACGCTATAAAAGAGCGCCAGGCGACTTTGCTATGGAAGAATAAAAAACAAACGAGCCAAAGCTAAGTTAATAGTACCCAGGTACACCAAGGGGCAAGAAGCAACACAGGGACTCAACCCAGAAGGCTAACCAAGCAGGAGAAACCAAGAAACAAGGTAAGTTCCAAGCCGTTCAGTTTGTAAACCCGGAGATGGACTGAAGTGGCATTGATCTATTTCGCTAATGCAGAGCAATAGCGTTTCGAAGGCTATCTGGCCGTACTTCAGGCTCCGTCTAAAGTTTACAAATCAAACAACAAGACAAAACAAGCAACAAGAGAAAAAGCCAACTCCCCAGCAGAGTTGCCAAATTGTTGTGGAGGTAAATCCCCTTTCCGGACAGAGGCGATCCCTACTAGCCCAAATGGGGTCTAGCAACAATCAAACAACGCTAACACGTAGGTTCCTAATTGAAAATCAAAGACCGATGATGAGGGCCTACCTGGAATCCAATGCTGGTACTTGTAGAAGAGTCGTCGCTCCCGTTCTCACTCCGGTCGGTCACAATCCCCACGATCCTCGTGAACAGACACCTGCACATGCAAAGAACGACACAAATACAAGCATAAAATCCAATAGATGCAACTATATATCAGTCAGAAAGGATATAACTCAAATCATCATAATAAAGACAATAAGAGTGAGAACCATAATGATAGTCGTCTATTATTATTGATAAACAAAAGAAGAATACAACCCATAGTTCTGACATCAAATCCTCCTTTGGCTGGGTGATCAGCAGCACATGCCTTGCAAAGCTTGTTGGGAATAGGGAACAAGCCTCTCTCTCCTTGGTTACTTGGACAAGAATCTCCTCACTTTAGATTTAGCCTTATGGGAATGAAGAAGGCTTCTTGCAGCATGAACTTGGCAATTCTCAGACTTTGGGACTTAGAATTTGGAACTTGGAGACTTTGGAACTACTAACTAGCTTTTCAAAGGCAAAAGGACAAGCTTTTTTAGATAGAGGAGAAGGAGTTAGGATTTCCACAATATTCATGGGGTTGGCTTTATCACTAAGAAGCTTCCATGAGAAGGTGGCAAACAACTTCCCTTCTATGGAGATTCGAAGCCAAACTGAACCAACTCAAGATGGAATTAGTTCATGAATGGGGTAGGAAGAACCTTCGTAAGTTTGTTTGTTAAAAACTTTACCCAACTGCGCTGGCGCGAGTGCGACTCTGAGACAGAGTGCCAGCTGGCGTGCCCTCTTTGGAGGATTTCCCCTATTGGCGCGAGTGAAACACAGTGAACCCGCACCAATGGAAAAAGGGCTATTTTTATGGGTATTTTACATAAGGTGTCTTCAGGGCATATGAAGTTCATACTTAGGGGAATACAATGCAAGTGTTTCCAGGTCATGTCACTCCTCACAGGTCCCGAAACGAGTCCTCCAAGGTGCAGGAGAAGGGGTATCAGGGACGGTGACAAATTACTGTGTAACAAATCATACAAGGAAAATTCCCTCACGCATGAGTGGCTCCAAGATATGTTCCACTATAGGAACTCTCAGTCAAAATGACTCCTACTAGTATGGCATAAACTCATGCACAATGAGCATCCCACCAACATGGCATAAAAGAGATCTCAATGCAAAACATACATGACGACAACATGAGTATCCCATCAACATACAACAAAGGGATCTCAAAACACATGACGAATCATGACAACAAGTACATCACATAAACGATTCCGCGTCACATCAAGTAGGAATCACGAAAGCAAGTAATAAACAAGATCCCTCATCAACATCAAATAGGGATATGTGCAACACAATGCATAGAAAAAGAAGTACATGAACACACTACATATACCTCACAGCCAAGGGCCATCTGAAGAAGTGGATGTCAAACTGCTGAAGTTGTTCATTCCATCGATAACACGACATCAATCGCATGGAAATGGTTGCTCGCACATGAATGATGACACCTACATTCCACTTAGAAGAGTGGCTGAAAAATAGAATGAGCAAATGAGAAATCTGAATGCACCATCAGATTTGCAGCGTCAAATAGTGCAAAATCAACTATCCAAATTTTGAATTCTGAGAAATTGAGGATCTGGGGCTCAAGGAATATTTTAGATTCCTCAATGATTCTGCTCCATGGGTGGACTGGAAATATGCAACTCAAAGGGCGAATCTGAACTCGCCATTGTGATCCCTGTGGAAAACCATGAAAAACAACTGTAAACTTGACTATATTTCGACATGGAGAAAAATTACCTCATTGAGAAAATTTCAAGGATCATTGTTCCGCTCCCTATTTTTGCAGCAGTCATGGTTCCACCTGCATACTAAAAAATGGCTGAAAAATTCAAAACTCTGATGGAGAAGCGGACAGTGCCATTGCATTTGTGGTGTCGAGAGGTGCTGAAACCATATAAAATTTGTCAAAATATGGCAAAGTGAAAATTCGGCCCTCCTACAAAAAATTGCCTCGAATTGCATGCACAGCCTCCTCCTGTCTTGAAATTTGTGCCCATTCTTGGTTCCTCCATGCTGCCCCCGCACTGACGAATGAGCGTTTTATATAAAGTTTTGGGTGGATTTGTCAATAAAGTCCGTTTAGTGTAATGGCAAGATTGGTAATTCATTGAGGAGGGGTCGGGGGATCAAATCCTGCCCCTCCCAACTTAACCCATGCAATACCTTTTTTGGTTAAACTTAGTGGCGGGTTTGTTGTTTCGAGTGGCTCGCCCTCACTTCCATTACCTTTATCATGGTGAGGTGGCAGTTGGGTTCGCTCCCCAAGGGCCGACCCACCGTTTACGCTGCGTACAACAATATTTGCCAAGTACGGGGAGGAGGGACTGGGGGGTAGTGGCCCGCCCCTCCATTAATAATATTATATGATAAGGATTGGATTGGGGTGGTGGGGTTGGTGGCCCGCCACCTTTATAAATATATATATATATTTATTTATTTATTTTATTTTTTTTGTTAAAAAAAACAAACATGGCCATTTTTTAAAATTCGAATTTTGACCGAAGGAGTTGTTTTAACCAAGCGACAATTTCTCTTGGAATCTAGCTAGAGTTGGCTGAATTCCATCCTTTGGAAAAGTCGATATTGTAGCCTCCTTGAGCCTGCTGAGTCAGCAAAAGTCAACCCAACTTTGATTGCCTCTATCTTCCTCATCTGGACTCAAATTGATGAACCGTTCGCACCACCATAATCCCGACGACGAGATCTTTAACATGAACATGGTTCGAGCATAATCCAAACACTTTGATTTATTAGCTTTCATAAGCCTTCTTTGTCCTGTGTGTGTCTATGGAGCCATCTAGATCAATCCTCCCCACTGAGGAGCTTTTGGTTGTCCAAAAGCATGAAAGATAATCTGCAACTTTTATGTACCTTGTCTATATCACAAGCATCCTAAAAGGTCTCGCTTCCATCTCCTTCACCTTTGTTCTTCAGAGCCTTAAGAGATGAGCCGACACTTGCAACCTCGCATCCTGTAGTACATTTTTCTACATATTACATGCTTGACTTTCATGACCAACTAATGACCTAAGTTTCCCACACTTGCCATGAGTTTATAACACATACTCGGTGGCCAAGTTTACATCAAGATGGCCACAATACCCCAGCTACGAAAACAATGCCAACATATCATTGTTGCTTCAACAAGTGATGGAAAACTCATCATCACTGCAACACATGATTTACAAACATAAGGCCAAACATTATTTTTTTGACAAGTGATGGAAACACGACATCACTTTCACAGTTTATCATGCAACTCAAAATAAGACCAAACATCATTGTCCCTGAACAAGTGATGGAAAACACATAATCACTTTTACATTTTCAAATGCAACAAATGATTTACAAAAGCATGACCATGAAATGCTAACATATATAGAAACCATTTTTCACTTATCAATGTGAATGGGACGCCTCCTTGTGGCGGTTTTTCTTGTCGAACAATCGTTTCACCTGGTTCATGCATCGATACTTTGTCTTTAAGGTGCTGCTTTGGATGGAGCCTCCAACAATTGGCTCTTTGATGGCCACTTCTGTTGCAATGACTACAATAGGTTTTTCTTTCTCCAGATCTGTTTAACCTGTTGTTGAGAGGGTCTTTCACGCCTCATCCTTTTGTGTGCTGCCATTATTTTCCAACACTTAGAAAATGTATGGTTATGTAATCCACAAAAGGTACATGTTTTTCAATGCCATGTTTTTTGTGTGGTTTTGTCTTCCAGATTCATCACATTCATGACTTTATTGTATCGATGTTTTGAACCAACCTCTGTGGTTCATCATTAGGATTAGAAGGATTAGATGTGTGAAAAAGTCAGATTATAATGGGGTAATAAATATAGGAGAGGGATGGGATGATGATGAATGGAGCCAACATGTTTGATAATGTCCAGAAATAAATTTAGTTTAATTGATTAAATGTTATTATTAAATGTTTATATTTTTATCGATGATTATTGGTTTATTTTATATTTGTATGTTTATATTTTTATGTTGATTATTAGTTTATTATTTAATACTAGATTCAGTAACTTACATAAAATTTTATGTTTATATTTTTACATAATATATATATTCAAAATTTGTTGAATTTTTAATGTTAAATTTATTTTATTTTAACATTAATGTTTTCATTGTTACAAATTCTATATATTAGTTAATTGAATGTTTTATTTATATTTCTTTTTATTAATTAATATTTTGAGATTAATTAATATTATTATGATGATCTATGATGTTATAATGTTTTACATACTATAATGTTATAAATCTATTAACCAAAAGTTTTAGTATTGATTAATTCGTTGAATTATTAATGTTAAATTTATTTTGTATTAACATTAATGTTTCATTGTTACAAGATAATTAAAACTTCTAATTCTTATAATCTAACCAATTAGGTTTTCTATTTATTATTAATTGAAAGGTTTTCAGTTTTTATTTAGTTCTTGATTAGGTCAATTTGGGTTAAAATGAACTTATTGACATATTAATTTAATGATTTTAGGGATAGGTCTACCATCAAGAGATGAAGGGGTCTAGAGTACCTAGGAGAGAGTGGAATCCCCAGTTAGTGTAGGAATCCAATTATCACTTATTTTCCAAACATCACCATGGTTGAGGTTATTGGGGTGTTTTCCTATTTCGATAGCTTCTCTAAATTTTCTATGGTGATAATGATCGATTTTGGCTAAAACACTGGAGTTTCCTATGCAAATGTGATGATTGGTTTTGCTTGAGTGCTCAACCAAAGTTGAGGTTTTGGATCGGTTATGTTTGATGTCCGCGGCATGTTCCTGAATCCTAGTTAATATAGAACAACCAGTCTCACTGATGTAGGATTTTCCACATGAACATGGAACTAAATAAACCCCTTTATGGTGTTAGGATTAATAGGATCTTTTACCGATTTCAGACATTTGCTAATTGTATTCAAGGGTTTGAAAGTGGTTTTTATATTATTATTTTTTAAGATGTGTGAAATCTTATCAGTGGTGCCTAGAATGTAGGGAAGGTGAACCTTGCTTGCACAATCATCCATTGGTTGTTTCTTTTTAGGATTCTCTACTTTTTTGAAAGCTTTGATTCCTTGGTGTCTACTATATCCATTCTTTTCAAAAACATATAAGAGGTGGTTCTTTTCTTGATCAAAATGATCATGATCCGAAATACATATCGCCTTGTAGCTAGAGTGTTGAGCACCCTGAGTTTTTGAGCAAGACGATGGTGAGAGTTGGCATGCACATAGTGTTCTGTGTGGGTTGTCTTGTGATAGACCTGGTGAGATATTGAGCCATCTTGGTTTCTTTTGATTAGGATGTTTTGGTCTAGTTTTATGTGTTTTATCTCATTAATGAAGTGATTGGAGTCCTTGACGAAGGAGTTAGTGTTTCCTACCATCGGTTTAAGCTTCTGAGCAAGATGTTTCGCGAGATGTTAAGTGAAACCTCCAATGGTATTGACTATGGGTCTAATGGGGATACCTTCCTTGTGAATTGTAGGGGCTCCATAAATCCTAGGGGTGTAGGGATTGGTTTCAATCAGATTCTTGATATTGTGTTCATTTCTCATTTTTATTAAGTTATTAACGTTTTTGGAGATCTTCCTTATGGGATTCTTTTATAATTTAATGTAACAGCCACTATTGGTTAGGTGGTCTATCATTTTTTCATTGTAATCTTTTGTGTTCATTATAACAGTGGCACCACCTTTGTCTGCTTTTAAGACTACAATGTTGGGGTTTTCGTTTAGAGTTTTCAGAGCAAGGTATTCACGCTTGGAGATATTTCTTCTCGGTGGTTTAGCTTTTCTGAGGATGATGGAGCAATCCTGTCTAATGATTTCTTTGATATTATTAAGTAAATCCTTAATCCCATATTTAATGTTGCGTAAAATGTCTTCTTTTAGGATGGTGTGAGAGAAATAGCAAACTTCAGGCCTCTTTCAAGTAGATTTAAAGTGACTTGGTAAATCTCGGTATTAGAGATATTTATGATGCTTACCTTCCTAGCATCAAACTTCACTCTCTCACTGCTTGTTTCAATTTTTGTCCTCATTGTGCGATCATTATTGTTCCTACTTCCAAACATTAAACAGGTCATTGTTTCATCTGTTTCAATTTCTATTTCAGTGTATATGAGCTTGGGGCCACAGGTCTCATCGCATTTTATAACAATCAAATGTGATGATGCAAATTTCTTTCCCCCAGCAAATGTTATGTGGCTATCATTAGTCATTTGACCTTCATTACCATTCACAGCTTCTGACTTCGTTTTTTCAAGTTCATCATTTGTTGTTTTGCTTTTGGTTTCTGCTGTCACCATAAGCTCAACCTGCTTGTCAGCGATCTCATCCCATTTTTCAGAAGTTTCATTAATTGTGTTGTTCAGCAACATTGGTAGTCGTTTTATGATTTCGGATTGCTCCAACCCATATGTGCTAGTTAATTTGGTTATAGAACCTACTGTTATAAGCTCATTTTTAGCTATTTTTATTACGATTTCTTATACCACGATGAGCTCATCATACATAGTTCCATTATTCATCACATAGTTGCTTAGCACTGTTGGTAAATTGTGGTGTGTATCTGCTCCGTTTTTTATAATCCCATTGTTCCTTATATCTGGCATTGACACATGTGTCTCAGGTTGCTCCATGTTTTTTGTTCATCATTAAAAACATCATTATAATCGAAATGAACATTCGAAAATCAAAAATGGTTATACCTTTCCTTGTTGTTTCTGGTGTATGTATAGCAATGAGAGCTTGCGTTAGCTCTATCCCTGCTATGGAAACTGCCATGGGATGATGGGAATGTGTTCCCATCATTCTCTTTCCTCGACGATTTCGACGATGTCTCAGAAGAATCTGATACCTTCGAGCATTCTCCTTTGTTGTATCTCAACCCTGCAAAATTAGGTCTCTACTTAACCTCCAATGGTTGAGTTATGCCTTGGTTATTAACACCAGGTTCTTTTTCCTCCTCATGCCTCGTCCTTGTAAGGAGCCTCATGTTTGTCCCTGTAATTGGGATCTCCACATCTCCAAAAAAAATCATACTATGTGAAGACGAAACTGAAAGGAAATCAACATCTTTTACCTCCTCTGTCTATTTGGAAAGAACTGATGAGGGTTGCTCATCATCTGTTGTTGGGGGTTCACTAACTATCATGGCGCATTCCCCAACTTCCTTTCTGACATACCCAAGTCCTGTTTGACATGGTAATTCCTCTACTTTGATGGGGTTGACAATGCCTTGGCCATTAGCGCCAAAGACTTTCCCTTCATACCCCATTTTCTTCAACAGTTTGGAGCCAATTCCCATGGTATGATTTTCAAAAATAGCGAAATCATCATCAAGAAACATACATGAAGATAGAGAGCTAATTTTTACCTCGCATGGGTCACGCTACAGCTTTTCCAAGGCCTCGTCCTTTGCTTACAATTGTCGTAGCAATCTATGTCTCTCCTCTTTCTCTTCATGTAGACGCATTTTCAATTCACTGTTCTCCGTTTGAAGATTATGTTTGTTATGCTTCAATTCTTCCAGGGCCTCTTCTGTGGCTTGCAACTGAAGTTGCAATCGCTTCCTTTCCTCTATCTCTTTCTATAGATTTTCATACATTATCTCTACCCTCTTGGACATGTTGAGCATGGTCTCGTACATCGCTTTTTCATCCTCTGTTGCTGCACATTCCATTGTTCACGCTGCAATTCACATCAACGCAAAGACCGCTCTGATACCACTTGATCTAGGTCCGTGTGTGATGAAGGACCCTTCTAAGACCTTTTACTTTCGTGATGTATTAAATTGCATTTTAAAAGAACATAACTGAATAAGGTGCATGTTGTAAAGAAGAGGAACATGACAATCATCAACACATGAAAACATAAGTCGTTGATAACGGAGTTCATCCAAGAGGGACTACATCTCCCAGCCCCAGTGTCAAGATGGTGTAGGCCACTGCATTAAGTGTTGTCAATAGTGATGATGTACACAAAGGTGATGTCGCTATCATCAAAGGAAAATGCCCTCACGCAGGAGTGGATCCAAGAGATGTTCCACTACAGGAACTCTCAATCAAAAGGACTCCTATTATTATGACATAAACTCATTCACGAGAGCATATCGCCAACATGGCATAAAAGGGATCTCGATGCAAAACATACATGATGACAACATGAGTATCCCATCAACATACAACAAATGAATCACAAAACACATGACAAATCATGATAACAAGTACATCACATAGACGATTCCGTGTCACATCAAGTAGGAATGATGAAAACAAGTAATAAACAAGATCCCTCATCAACATCAAACAGGGATCTGTGCAGCACAATGCATAGCAAAAGAAGTACATGAACACACTGCATATACCTCACAACGAAGGGTCATCTGAAGAAGTGGATGTTAAACTATTGAAGTTGTTCATGCCATCGATAACACGACATCAATCACTGGAAATGGTTGCTCGCACATGAATGATGATACCTGCATTCCACTTAGAAGAGTGGCTAAAAAGTATAATGAGAAAATGAGAAATATGAACACATCATCAAATTTGCATCATCGAATAGTGCAAAATCGACTGTCCAATTTTTGAATTCTGAGAAATTGAGAATTTGGGGCTCAAGGAATATTTTAGATTTCCCCTAGATTCCTCAAAGATTTTGCTCCATGAGTGGACTAGAAATCTGCAACTCAAAGGGTGAGTCTAACCTTGCCATTATGATCCCTGCGGAAAACCATGAAAAACAA
Source organism: Pinus taeda (assembly GCA_000404065.3). NCBI lineage: Eukaryota > Viridiplantae > Streptophyta > Pinopsida > Pinales > Pinaceae > Pinus > Pinus taeda. The sequence goes on from APFE030808473.1 coordinate 40,203, forward strand.
CTGTAAACTTGACTATATTCTGACATGGAGAAAAATTACCTCCTCGAGAAAATTTCAAGGATCATGGTTCTCCTCCCTATTTTTGCAGTGGTCATGGTTCCACCTGCATATTGAAAAATGGCTGAAAATGAAAAATTTTGATTGAGAAGTAGATAGCGCCATTGCATTCATGGCGTCTAGAGGTGTTGAAATCATATAAAATTTGTCAAAATTTGACAAAGTGAAAATTCGACCCTCGTACAAAATGTTGCCTCGAACTACATGCACAACCTCCTCTTGTCTCAAAATCTGTGCCTACTCCTGGTTCCTCCATGCTACCCCCGCACTGACTAATGATCGTTTATATAAATTTTTGGGTGAATTTTTCAATAAAGTCTGTTTGGTGTAATGGCAAGGTTGGAAATTCGTTGAGGAGGGTTTGAGGGATCAAATCCCACCCCTTCCAACTTAACCCATGCAATACTTTTTTTGGTTAAACTTGGTGGTGGGTCTATTGTTTTGGGTGGCCTGCCCTCATTTCCATTGCCTTTATCATGGTGAGGTGGCAGTTGGGTCCGTGCCCCAAGGGTTGGCCCACCGTATGCGCTGAGTACAACAATATTTGCCAAGTACGGGGAGGAGGGGTTGGGGGTAGTGGCCCACCCCTCCATTAATATTATTATATGATAAGGATTGGATTGGGGTGGCGGGGGGTGTGGAATGCCACCTTTATCTATTATATCTATATATATATTATATATATATATATATATATATATATATATAATATATATATAATATTTATTATATATATATATATATATATTGTTAAACAAAACAAAAATGGGCATTTTTTAAAATTCAAATTTTGACCGAAGGATTTGTTTTAACCAGGCGACAATTTTTCCTGGAATTTGGCTGGAGTTCGACGGATTCCACCTGCCGGAATAATCAAAATTGTGGCCTCCTTAAGCCTACCCAGTTGGCAAAAGTCAACCCAACTTTGACTGCCTCTATCTTCCTCACCCAGACTCGGATTGACAAACCATTCATACCACCGCGATCTCGATGACGATATCTTTAACATGAACCTGGTTCGAGCATAATCCAAACACTTTGATTTTTGAGCTTTCATAAGCCCTCTTTATCGTGTGTGTGTCTCTGAAGCCACTTGGATCACTACCACATCCTCAAATACATTTCTTATGAAGGGAGGCTTAGTGTATTCTATGGCTACCAATTCATATTCCTCCATGAGTTGAGGTTCGGAGATGATTTACCCATTAACTAAAGGCTTCATGTGCCTTATTTCCTATTGCAGTTAATTATAGGCATGAGCCAAAAGGTGCAAGAAGGGAAACACCAGCAATTAGCACATAATGGACTCATTAAACTGATAATGGAGAATGCCTTGAGAAAATTGACAATTCATGTTCTCTTCTCCACATTTAGAGACATGGACAGAGAGGTTGACTTTGAAATCCAAGCCCTTGAATATGGTGGGACCCCAACCTCTAGTGATGAAGTGGAAGAAGAAGAAGAGGAATAAGAAGAAGCAGGAGAATAAGAGGAGGCAAAAGTAGACAAAATAGAGAAAGAAGGAGAAGAAGAAGAAAAAGAAGGAGAAGAAGAAGAAAAATAAGGAGAAGAAGAAGAAAAAGAAGAAGACAAAGAAGAAGAGGAGGAGAAGAAGGCATAGACCAACCTTGAGAAACATACTAAAGAAGAGGATAGATATCTAAGATTGTCTCTTGAGCCCATTAAAAAGGAGGCAACTGCTTCTTTGGCTACCTTGAGCACACCTATCGAGTCCAAGAGGAAAAGACAAAGGCAGACCCCCCTCTATTTTAGAATAATAAGAAGCACCATGAGCAAGCATGGGAAGCCATAAACACCTACAATAACTCCCATCCTAATTAGAGAGTCACCAAGAAAGCATGAAGGGCTAGGTTCCTTAGGAATGAAGAGTAAGGAAGGCACCGCACAACAAGCAACCCCAAAGCCTCCCATCACCTATGTTAGGAATCTTATCTCCAGGTTAGCATCAGCAAAGCAAACCAAGGCACCTGTGACCCTCTTACAGAAAGGAAAAATCATGTTATAGGATCCTCAGACAGTGCTACAAGAAACATTATTAGTGCTACAGGAAACAAAGAAAAAACTATAGGAAGGACAACAGGGGCAAAGAGAACGCATGAAAGAAACACCACAGGTGCAGGAGGGGGCAACTTCTCCAAAATCATCTGAGGGATATTTTCCATAGTTGCAGGAGCCTGGCCCACAGCCAAATCTGAGTTCTTACTGCAAGTTCATTGAGGAAGGCAGAGTAATACTACAAAAATTTGCAATCCCTCTCTTCTTTGAGCTTGAAAACAAAAGGGCAAGAACACATTGTTGGATGCAATTTGCCATGTCAAAGAAAGTAGAAGATGTGGGCCGTAAGGAAGAAAAACTCTTAGATATGGGAAGGGAGTTGAGTGAGTTGAGAGACAGAGAACACATCATGAGATCTTAATTATAGGTAGAAAACAAATGGCTAAGGAGGCAGTTGTAGGAAAAAGAGAGCCAATTAGCCACCATGGAAAACCTCTCCATGGAGGCACTTTAGTGAAGGATGCCATCCAAATCATATGCACTATACCTCAAGGATAAATGGTTGCAGTTTCAAATTAAAACATTAGCACAACAGGGGATCATGCCCTTCCAAGACTATAGGCAATTCATAGAGCTGTGTGATAAGAGCACCTTGGAAGACAAGGCCCAAATATCTAAATTTTACCTGCACAACTATGCCTTGACATATTTGAATGTGTGGGACCCCAATGAAAAGTTGGAGGACTTACAACTAATGGCCCTTGCATCGTGGATGAGTCATGAGAAGGCCAGGGCTGAGGAAGTGAAGAGAATAGTAGAAAAAGAGGAAAGATCCCCTCTACATCAGAGCAAAACAAATAAATTCCATGGTTTTCATTAGTAACCACAACATCATTTCCAATGATGCCCAACTTGCACCAAGATACCTTGCTACACAAGAATAGACCATCTCCCATTTTGAGAACACTTTAAGATTTATGGGTAGTGAGAGCTAGCAAGCATGCCAGAGAAGATGGAGAAACCTACCACACTATCTATGGATCAAAGAATACCACACCCTTGAAATGTTGAGAAATTCATTGGAAAGGACCCCCCTATATGAGAGTGTGATGTAGATACTAAAGATCAATTGGATTGGACTAAAACTCAATCCACCCTTGTTGTTGGGTTTGTTAGAAGGTAGGAAGGAATAATAAGGAAAAAAGTGATGGGAAGAGATAGAGAAAAATGCAGGGTTCTATAATCAAGAGGAAGCTCCATCAACAGAGGCCTAGGATGTTAGAGAGCCACAAGAGATATGAAAGATATGGATATAGACTAGGTTTCTCAAAGGATGAGAAACACTTTTAGTATGGGGGTGATGATGAGGGTCATCAATAGGTAAACTATATGGGTCACAATGCCACTCTCCAACTTATTAAAATTTACTTTTCTCACATCAATTTACATATTTTGTTATATTTTGCTTAGTGAGAAGGGTGAAGGTGAGTTACTATATCATGTGGCCCAATGTGTATTAAATGCACGAATTGGAGCAGTTTTGGGTTGAATTAAGTGCGAGGACTTGAAGTGGGCAATCAAAAGAGATTTTAGGAGATTGCTCTCCCTCCTTAACTCCTCAAATGATTCGAAGATTCCTCCATCATATCTCATCAGCTCGGAGTTACTAGCTACCAAGCAAGCCGAGTACATTAGCAGCCAAGCCATTGATAGTTAAGAAAGATTCATTCTTGAGTTAGGGGCCAACTCTTCCTATTTTCTAGGGAGTTGTTGGGAGCTCCAGTTTTGCATAAATAAGAGAGCTAGGGGACTCATTAGGATTAGATTTTTTGTTATAGCCAAGAGGCCATTTTGAGCAAAAACATTGTGACTATTATAGTTATGTTGTCTTTAACATTTTGATGATAATGAGAAATTATACCTTGATCCAACACTAAGTTGAATCAGAGGGCTGAAGCTCTTGGGTTAGGGCCCAACCCTAGCATCAGAAGTTCCTCTTTTTGTATCCCTATTCTTATATCAAAATGATAGGTAGTTGTTGAAGTTTATTTATGTTTTTTTTAGCTTAACAAGTATTTCAGTTATTGCTTAACCTAGTTTCCATTAGTTTGAAGAGGTAGATCAATGGTACAGTAGTGAAGAAAAGTACTTTAGAAAAGCTTGTGACAGTGACCTCTATCTCACCTCCCTCATGGGATCATGATTAGAGGTCCCCACTCTCACATCCCCAATAACAAAGTTTTTCTTTTGGTCATTGCATATCTTAGGGTTCATTCTTAGCTAGATCAATGTTTATCATTTATTGGAAGCACTTGCAATTCTTATCTTGTTTCCTTAAGTTTGTTGTAGCTTAAAAGGCATTCCATTTCATAGATCTAGTTCTTAACAATAGATAGATCAACTTTCTCAAGTTCAAATCATTTTTTCCTTGTTGACATGTAGTGATGCATAAATGGAAAGGAAAACTGGTTTTATTGCAGGGAATGTTGATCTACAGGGAGGAACTCATCCAACCAGATTCACCTAGGTCATCCCCACCTTCTCCCAAGGCATACTAGCCCATAGTCCGAACCTATGCTTTGCAACCACCGTGAGCAAACCACCTTAGTCAAATCCAACCTCCTTGGAGTGTTGGGCTTAGTCTTGGGTAAAGTGCACCTTCCCTACACCTTCTATCACCATGATACATCTCTCAAACACCTCATCTCACTTTTCTTTCCCCCTTAAGCCTTTCAGCTAACTTCCTGTAGCAAACTAGGACATCCTGTAGCAGATTAAGACATTGTTTAGTCAATTTAGTGTTCCTAAATTGATGTCATTAATTGTCAACCCGGGGCTCGTAAGTTGATGAAGTGAAGGTGTACTATATGTACTTAAGCAACCTCTTAGAGCTTTTTGTCATTTGGGGTGTTGTTTGTGGTTAATTTATCTTCCTAAAATGGAGTGATGTATTTATAAACAAATGAGTGATGGTGTGTGTGAAGTGAATTCTAGATGAGTGAGGGTGTGTGATTAGTGGTTTCTAACTACTTGCTGAAAAGGAAAACTTGAAGGAAATAAATGAATTAAAATGAACTGAAAGCAAAGAACCACTTTCTAATGGTATTAGACACCATTCATGCTGCTGCAAATAAAAAGTAAGAAAATCACTTAAAAGACCAATGATAATGTTTATCTCTTCCTAACTCTCTGCCTCTAACACATAGTACTGTGTAAGACACGATTAAGAAGTAGCTAAAGGTAAGTCTAAGAAATGATAAAAATGAGAAAAATTCTACTTTAAAGACTAGTGATAATATTTTGCTCTTTCTAACTCTCTGCCTCTATCACATGGTACTGTGTAAAGCACGATTAGAAAGTAGCTAAGGATTAGTCTAGAAAGCACCCAAAGCCAGCTGCAAGTGATTAGTATTCTGATCTCTAAAAGATAAACAATTTATAGTAAGAGACCATTTATATGTTAGCAGACAGATTTGAGAAATAAAACTAAAAAATTAGCTATGGAAATAAAGTAAAAGGCAGCGACTTTGAATCTGTCAACTAAAACTACCACTAGATATAAAGCAAACACATAAACACACAAGTAATCCTGGGTCAAAAACCTGCAAAAGAACAATGTTGATCAGCTTAAAAGAAAGGATTCAAAATGAATTAAAATGAAGTGAATTATGCTGTACATAGGTTAAGAAAAGGAAATGTTGAACATAAAAATACTATACAAGGTTAATATGAACAGGGGCCCTCCATTCACATAACCCAAAGAAGACTCAAAGTGTTGAAAGCTTCAAAACAGCACTGCTTCTATTACTCCATGTGCAGAAATTCACAGTCAAGAGTGCTAGAACAGCACTATTAAAACAGAGTCTTGGGAATGCACGAAAATTATAACAAGTTCGTAAAAATACAACAAGTAAAAGTTAACATAAGCGTACGCAGACGCAAGTATTTATAGGCATCTGAAGGATATCCTATGCGTGCTGCTAAAACTGGAAAATAAACAAACTGTCATGTGTAATTAAAACTGCAATAACAAGTCATGAGCCTGCGTGGGTGAGCTGGAGGTCCTGGTCGTCATGGGCATTGAATCCAGAGTTGGATTATGTCCCCCACATCCTGCATAACACGGGCAAGTCACCATTTGAGCTGACGTGACCCAACAGCTTACGCATCACCGTTAAGCTGCCTTCGTTGACCGGATCTTGCCCCTGTTTGACCGGAGGTACAGATGACGTGGATGATTGAACAAATGGCACAAGAACCTCGAGCACCTTG